>JAYWLH010000079.1:0-67500 GCA_037074585.1 Biancaea sappan | reverse complement strand
GACAATCATCCTATGGATTAGTAAGTGGATTCGGTAACCAATTCGTATTGCACGAAATCCGTAGTCCGTCGTTTCCTAAAGTGCTTGATGTAGGTTTGCGAGTTCGCCTTCTCGCTCGATCTATAGTAAAGAAATGCCTACCCTCGACTGTCTTTCTTTCTTTCTCCTCACATGCAAAGTCCAAGGGTCTCACATTAGCTTAGTGATAGCGTCAAATAGAATTCCACTGCTTGCCAGATCACGAGATGAGTTCAAGTGTAATAATGAATTGCGCACCTACCTACCTGCGAGTAAGAGAAGAAGGTGACCCCAAGCTCGATCTTCGCCAAGATAGCATTCATCAAACAAACTCGAGTTCCTGCCTTCTTCGTTCAGTCAGTTGGAGCTGACGCAGGATGGCAAATGAGTCTAGTTGAGCCGGGCAATTACTTCCGTCTCCGAGGTTTGGACTCTCGGGGCTAACTACGTGACCCCACGTACTTCTCGTTCCTTTCCGACATCCATTCCAAAAGCAGGAACCCATCTTACTATACATAATTCATAGATCACCACGGAGTTGAGCCGCAGTAGACCTTGTCAGGGTAGACCACCCGTCTGACCTTGGCTTAGTATCTCAAACCGTTGGGAGAGGAATTTCTCAGAGTCTAGCAGCTGTTCTAGATGTGGACACCAAGTTTAGGATTTTTTACATGTTTTGCGTGCTTTTCTAAATGGAACATCTTTATTCCCAATGAGCATCAATCAACCTTCTACTTTAGGGCATTCACGGATTTTGTTATGTAGCAAAGCTTCTTGTAAAAGATATTAAGTTTGATTGCCAGTTAAGACTTTGAGTTCGAAGTGAAATGGATCTAATGAGCTATTCCTCGTCGTATTGATATGGTCTCTTTTGCATAATCATCAATGTCTTAATCAGTAGAAAGTAATAACTTGCTGGAAATGGAATGGCAAGACGGAAAGCTTGTCTTCTTACCGCTCCGTCGGTCCATCAAACCCGGAAGTCGTATACAAAAGTGAGCAGAGAAGTGATTGCTAATCAACTCTGCGCTGAAAGGCTGTTTATTACGAATCATGTGCAAATGCAATCAGGCATTCCATAAGAGCCCATTCTCTGATAAAGAACCTGCCTGACTAGCCCTATTGTTATGGGCATGTCCCACTAGTTGATTCAGTCCCTTCCTTATAGCCTTGCTGTCCAATCTTTTCTACAATCCTTTCTCCGGGCATCAATCCCATGTGAACAAAAAGGCATTTGCTTTGTCCAATTCATCCCTCCTACTCTATTCTGAAAGTCCAACAGGGCATTCTTCCACTGGCCATTTGAAAAGATGAATCTCTACCTTTTGAATAAGGTGCCTACCCTTAGCCCTTCTAAGAGGGAAAGTGATAAGACCTTTAATGCCCCATAACGCGAGATAAAAGGACTTAGATTATCCCATGGTCTTTAATCGGCTTCACTCGTTGATTGCCACAGATAAGGTCGAAGGTCAGGGATAGTAAGCAAGTAGTTACTTTAAACCAGTAAGGTATAGGTTGTTTACTTTATAGAGTAAGGATTCTCTGTTTCAGTTCAATTCCCAGGGCTGCCCTAGCCATCCACTGCCCCTTGACCACACTCTCCCTTGTAGCCCTATTAAAGACTTCTATTCTCTATATAGGGAGGTGTATGTGGGCTAAAGACCCTCTCCCCTAGCTTAGGAGGATCGAGCTACTTTCTAGTATAGGGATTTAAAGATTAGGAATACTAAGAATAGGACGAGCTGAGCTTCCACGACTCCAACGAACGCCGGGTCCAGGTCTCTTACCGTAGTAAGTCTGTAATTCCGAGGTGCCACAAGCAGGTGTACATCCGAGGACAGCTCAAATTCAGAGTCTTATTGAGTTTCTTATCCTGCTTGACCACAAAGGAGATAGAATGCCTTTCTTCTCTTAGGGAATTCTTGAAGTATGATAGTTGTGGTACATAACGTCCTTACCAGATGCTATGTACAGAGGTATACGCCTATCTTCTATGCGGGTCTTTCCTCCGCTGTTAGTCGCTTAGTGCTAGTTCCCTTGTTTACTGTTGACCAAGGGGGATTCTTGTTGGCTGACGAAATGGGAAAGGTGGCTTATATAGAGAAAGTTACCCAATCTAACTAAATGTGACTCCTAATCACATTCCCACGGTACTGAACTCTAAGAGGGTAGGCACCCCCTGCCACCTCTTCTCCCGTAAATCCCATAGGAATCCTCCTGTATTCCAAACGGAAATGAGGGGCCGACTGCTGATCGCCCTGCGGTCACGAATAGCCAGCCTTCAATATCTTGTCTATAAGTCGGGTGAGGACTAGCTCTCTTAGGTTGAACCCTGGTTCGTGTTGAAGTGTAGCTACGTCCCGTAAGGTCACTTTACCCGAATACCTTACAACCATGGAACTAGCCTCGACTTGATCCACGGAGTACACCGTTTGGGAGCCAACTAGGCGCTTCAGAGGCGCTGTTTGGTTAAATGTGCCATCCATAGGTAATTGACGGAGAACATCCATCAACCACTTATGAAGGGGGCGTAACAGCCTTTGGTGAACCCAGTTACCTATGGCAAATAACCTTAGCTAAAGAGAATACCGATAAGTAAAACTTCACTAGCATATCTGCCCTCTCATCCCTCGTGCTTATCCATTTTCGATGAAAAGGAGGAATGATCCTAGGCAGACCCTTCCTGGTAAGGAAAACGGGAACAGACAACTTCTGCGGCAAGCCTGGGTCTTGTACAGCATAATACTGCATCAGACAAGTGGATGCCTGCTTTAAGTAAAGCGCAGTAAACAGCCAACCTTACTTCCTACCTAAAGCGTTAATCCGCTTAACCAAGAGCGAGATGAGGGACCACTTCTTACTGTAATTAAATTAAACAAAACAAAGAAGCCGCAAAGAAAGCCGGAAAAAACCTTTCTTAGAAGTCGTTTTCACCTGATCGATCGTATGTCTTAGCCAGAAACCAAGACTTTCCTACTGCCTTCTCCTAGCCTAGGTTGGGAAAGTCACTCTAAAAGCACTGGTTCCAGTTAAAGCGTAGAACACAAGGTATGAAATCACTTGCTTGCAAGGAAATAGGCAAGGCAAGCTCAACAAACAATCAAGTCAGCCAGGTCGGATTTCGGGTTCGCCTTCCCCTTTTGCCTTCTTCTTATGATGTAGTTGTAGAGGAAGCAGCCCACTAGAGATTTGAACAAAAATGGACTTTACCTGGAATTTCTTTACAAAAGGGTAGTTCTTTTAGTCAGTGGATGTAACAACGCATCAATCAGGCTTTGAGACCTAAGAACTCAATTTCGTAAGAGAATATGCCAGATTTCATGTCAATGCTCTCATTTCCTGAAACCAGCCCTCAAAGTCAAAAGCAGATATTCAAATAGCATATGGTTGTTTAAGATCAAGTTCTTCTGTTCTCTCAGTTCCTTTCTTCCCTTTACTGTTCCCTGTCGTTCCTTCTCTCTTTCTCGTCTGGCTTGGTCTGGTGGTTCGCCTAGTCGGAGGCTTTCAGCTCCATGCCGTAGGTCAGGGGTCGGTGCTAATTTTCCTGATCTTTCTGATGTTGTTGATTTTTCTTTCGCTAGAGTGTGAATCATACGCCGGATGTAATTAGATATATATCATACCAAAATCTATAGTCTAGTGGAGTAGCCTCTGTGCCACATATACTGGGCGATTTAGTTCGTTCGGGACACGTGGGCCAAGAAGCTCTAGGCAATTCTCACGATCACGGTCGATCATGGTTCAACTCCATGTCGTGAAAGTGAAACCAATCATTTCTTTCATCAACATCAACGAATCACTATCTCTCTTTCATCGGTAGGGCGATCAGTCTTTTTCTTTCTGTGTGTAATCGGAGTGTAGTACCTCTCTGGCCCTTATGGGCCTCCACAGATGTAACCAAAAAGTAGAAAAAGTTTTTTATCCGTCTATAAGCTTGTGACTTGATCCGCTAGCGCAGGTTCGATTCCTGCTTGCGAGAAACGAAAAATGAAACGATCTACAGGGATTTCATGCTTCTCATCCATTCTTTGAGTGAGTCGGGTCATTGGTAGGCTTGCTTCACCGGTATGGCTCATCGGCTTATTAATGACTAAGCGGAGTCAGGAGTCGGAGAGGCATTGGATGGGTAGTTGATTGGATGAAGTTAGAAGTTACTATAACGTTATTATTAATCAATCTATTTCAATCAAATACCGCTGGCAGATCCTGGTAATGATTATCTAACTGGCACATCTGTCCTTTGCACCTCTCTATATGTATGTGCTTTAGCCCTGATTACGTAATTTAGTATAGAAAGAGGAAAGAAAAAATGGGCCAAATCGCCTGCATGCAATTCGAACAAGAAACTGACTTCCGTGAGTTAACAGCAGGAAACACATACTCTATTCTCTGAAAATCACTAGTCTCGGAGAATCTGCACATTGCTATAGTCTTTGGCTCCCTGGGTCCATATTAGTAACTTGAAGACGAACTACTCATCTATCTATACATGAAACTTTTCGCATCCAAAATCGACTGCTTTTTCAATCTCACAGAAAACAATGAGGCGAGAAAGCACCTCTCCTTGGTATCTTACTTAGCAAGTAAGTTATGAAATGTCTTATTAATAGATTAATAGAATGACTTTCATTACAGTGCATCTTCCCCAGTTCTCTTAAGATCAGACGGGAGAAAGATGGAAATATTCTCTAAAGTCACTTCTTCGAATAGCGACTCTAGACTCGGGGGCGCTAGTTTCTCCCCTTAATCTACGCCGCATTCTTCCATGTCTCTCTTTGTGAGTTTGGTCTCAGTTTAGTCTAAATGGGTCAGAAACAGCTTCGACGAGGTAGGCTCCGTTCCTCGGAGTACCCACTTCCCTCTTCATCGCTCCCCAACGAAAGCTCCTCCACATCTCCTCTACTATCCTTCCGTTCCGACTAGCTTTTTTCGTTCTCTCGTTCGTAGTGAACTTTCTTGATCCTAATTGCAACTAAACTTTTGAGCTGATTTTTTTGGTGTTCAGTGTACCCGGTACAATACAAGAATTTCAAGGACCCGTCTTTCTTACTCGCTTCAGGTATTCTACTCGTATCCATAACTCTTGATCAAAAAGCTTTTGCTTGAAAACCTTGGCTTGCTTCTTTGCCAGTTTCGGGTGACTGTGACTACTCCGACTGTCCTACACTCACAGAGGAGGCCATAAGACTTTACTCCAAGTTGATAACGGATCGAACCCATTGTTGTAACCTACTCTTGCACCCCTTCTCTTACGAAAGACCTAGAAAGATCACTTCTAAATGCAGCACTCATCGCATCTCGAAAGATAAAGTTTGGGATAGCTTTCTTTCTTTTCAATAGCTAGCTTCTGTTAAGACTTCCAAACAACCTCTTCTTTCAAGTGAGAATGAGCTGCACCCTCTTCTCAGAACGTCTTCTTTATGGACCGGAAAAACCAGCTGATTCAACAAGCCTGGTATGGAGCGGACTGCAGGAAAATTTGGCAATCGGCCTTTGAGACATCGCACCTGAACAACTACTACTAAAGCCTGCTACACTGGGGGCACTAGACCCAAAAGAACTGTTTAGGATCGCAACGGACACCCTTATCAATCAGGTTTGTAGCACGCACTCGCAAGCAGAGCAAAGTGGTTTCTAAAACTTCAACAAGCTCGGCAGGGCTTACAATTACAAAGGGAACTCCAATTGGAAGGCTTTCAAAGTAACTTGGCCTATTGATCTTGACCAGCCTCGACTGGTTCCACAGCATTTGTAACTTGCCTGTAAACTATTCCCTCAGCTGGCACGACATTGAGAAGAGAATTGCAAATATCTTCACTGGTTTTAGAAAATTTAGTCCAGTCCTGGAAATGGTTCGCACAAGGAAGGAAAAGGAGGGTCTCACACCGGTGTAAAATAAAAGCAATTTCCTTAGACTCAGAGATTGCATTTGCTGGCCTTTAACTGGCTTTACAAAACAGGCTTTTATCACAGCCTTGATCACAGGATGGGAAAAGTACCGGCCTGGACCCCAAAAAAAGAGATCACCATCGGGACCGGTACTGCTACTAGATTACCCCTGTAAAGTAAACACTTTCAAACTAGCCAGCTGGATCTCAAACTGGAGAAGGAGAACTCCCCATGGCTGGGAACTCACAATCGATAGAGGGGCTTGCCACAGAACGTCCATCCTATAGGTATAGAACGATCATCCTATAGAACGGACATTACGGTGAAGAACGGAAACCCATTACTCTTTGAAAGAAGCCTGCTTGACTATAGAGCTCTCTTTCATATCACATTACTTATTCTATAAACTTCCTCACCCGGGAAGGACTCACTCAATGGCTAACTCTTTGCTGGCAGGTTAGCTTAATATACTTAATATCCCACGCTTACTCTAGCTTACTTGGGATTCCCTAACCCTTTCTTAGCCGATTATCCGGTTATTGCCTCTTCTTCGAGTTATGCCCCGAAAAAAGGAAACCTGGCTGAAAAAGCAAAAGCTGCCTTAGGGCTTATCCCCTATCGCTTCTATCTGGGTATGCCCTACTTGGGCTAATTAGTCAAGACCTAGTTGGTCAATCAGTATACTGAGACTTTATTCCATTTTTGGATCTGTTTGAGACTCCTTAGCTACTTTCCTTCTTGGCCGAGTAACTTCTCTCCTAAACTTCTCTGATTGAACAGTTGGAAGACCTCCGATGCATCCCTAAATAGGGCTGTTAGGTCGTACCTATGAAATGCAAACTCATTGCTATCCTCTTCAACATACCCGTTCGAGTTGGTCTCGTGCTTCTCTTGATAGCAGCAACTCATTGGATTGCTTACTTCATTTTACGATAATCCAAGTGGAGCTCTGGTATTGGTAGAACTACTTATTCATTAATTCCCACATTGGGCGTGGGACTTAGAAGTTATAAGACTTGAGTGGGAAGCCAGTGCCTCGGACGTGGCCCTTCCTTCAATCAAAGAAGAAGCAAAAGAAAGGGAACCCTTAGCGATCGGGAGATAGTGGCTGTATCGCCCGAACGATAAATCAGAGGGAAATCCACGTTTTTGTTTGTTAAATCCATGGTTTTGCAACATGGGAGTCTTAAGCATATTAAAACGACAAAACAGCCCCAATCCCTTTTGCTTTAGATGCAAGTCTTATAACCGGACGGAACTGCTTAAGCGAAGCAAACATTTACTTTTTCTCTCGGAAGGGAAGTCCTAGAGTTTAAGCGGATATGGTATACTGGACCGGAGGTACGACTAGCTATTGTTAAGCACGAGGGTTAAACCATACATGATGGATTCTTTCCAGTGCCAGGCGAGGAAGCGAAGCAGCATCTGAACCTCCCCTGCCCGGGAGGCTCCCATCACTAGCTCCATATAGGCCCCATGGAATCATCCGATCTAGAGCGAGCCTCAAAGCAAGATCTTTCTCCTCCCTTTGGGATGCTTCTCACGGCCCTCGAACTATCAGGACGGACTGGCGAACTCGATCTTGAAATGTATCTGCTAAGGCGTTCTTGGTGATCTCGACTAGATAGAAGTAGGAGAGGGGATCGCTACAGTTCTATCTCTATCTCCCGGGCAACCAACTGTGTGTCATCACGTGCGTGCCACGTGGAGGCGGATTCCGGACCTATTATGAGGGAGGCTTACTCAGAGGCTGCAGGAGGGGCGGTCAGAGCCCTACGATTGTCATCAACAAGGGATTGGATTTTCCTTTCCCTCCATCGTTAGAAGACATCTTTGTTGGTGAGACAAGAGAGGTATTGTAAGAAAGTTTGTTGGTGGCCATAGATGAATATAAAGACTTCATACCTGAACGCACTCGAGTCCTTCAACGATCGACTTGAAAGTCAAGGACAAGTGGCAAGTTTTGCTTTGAATCCGGATGTCCGTGATCAATAGCAGTTCATTGCCATAATGTTCAGGTTGTTTAGGTCTCTGCTTCATTTCATGTGCGGGTGAGATTATTGTCTCTGTCTTTTTTTCCTTCCTAGTGGATTGTAATCGATAGACCGAGCCGAGTTCGCTTTCGCTCTTCCTGGGTGTGAATTTCTGCCTTTAGTAAGGACACCGACCTTGTTATCCTTATCCTGATCGGGCATTCCAGGGTCTTCTGTGCATTTCGTCTAGTATCAGACGATTCTATTTATTTATTCTACGAAAAGAATATCCGGAAAGAAAGCAAGTGGTGCATCTATTCTCCTAAATGGAGTCTAAGTCCCCGTTAAGCCATTCAACGAGGTAATCCCGGCATTAGATTGAGGCAAGGGCGGCTATCCCTTTCTGTCTTTCCTGGTTCAGTATGAAAAGATTCAATCTTACTGGCAGGATTGTTCCCAGGTCATTGCTCTGAGACTAGCATCACATTGAGTGCACCAACCGGAAGGATCGAAAGACAAAGGTGAAAGCCCAAATCCACGCTCTGGTTCCGCCCCTCTGTGAAAGGGCACCTATTGCGGTCACCCACGTCGAAAGCAAGGAGGAATTCAAAAAGCAGGCGAAAGCTAGGAGTCAGGGGCAAGCAAGGGTCAGCCCAACCGAAGGAAATTCAATTACAAATGAAGAAAGATACATTCCAACTGCTCCTAAGGTAAGGGCACGTGTCTACTGAGAAAGCCGCTCCCGGAGCTCAGAAGGTTTCATTTTTTCCGGCCGAAGTAAAATGAATGAAGTAGGAAAGTGGTCTCAGAGTCATCTGAGATAGGAGTATAATGCTTTATCCGTTTCATTCACTATTGAATAGGTGAGCGAAAGACCGTAATCCAACTAAAAGAAGGTGGGCACTTGCACCGAGTAAGAAGGATAAGTCAATCCCACAATTTGCTCACTTGCTGGCGCTCAAGCCCTTGCTTGTTCCGGTAGCTTCGAAAAGAATTTTATTTGCTTTGCTGACCAAAACAAGGGCTTGTTCCGGTACGAAAGCATAAAATCCCTTGTCAGCTTGGTTCTTCAGTCAGATCGGTGGGAATCTGGTACGAGCAAGCGTTGAGTAAAAGCTCTTAAGAAAGGAAGAAAAGAGTCGGGTCTTGGGTTGGGTTTCAAGTCTTTCAAGTATACAATCTAAATGGATGAACCCTGTCCTACTTCAATTTATATTAATAAAAGGGAGTCACAGAAGGTCTGGTACGGACCTCTAACCGAAGATAGTTCCCGCCCCAGGAATAACTCATTTTTGGAGATCGCCTTTTTTTTGCTTTTGCTTCTTTCTCCGCTCCGGGTAATAAAAAAGTGCGGATCCGGGGACTCTCTCCGAAGGCCAACTTCTTTCGTTAGACAATCAGTTATGTACGATTCAACGGCCATTCATGGAGCCGAGGTAAGCGCTGAAATCTCTTTCTGCCTTCTTTCTTGTTCCCCCCGTAACCCAAGGGGTCAATTCGAGCCAAGCCCGGACCCCGCCGTCTTCTTTGATTTCTTCCAGAGGTCAGGACTCTTCCAAGTGCTTTTCTTCGTTGTTCTTTCTTTCTGCTATCTCCTATAGGCCGTCATTGGTGCATCTCCTGTGTAAGACTGCTCTTCTAGTAGCTGCATACTTCGTGCATGAAATCAATGGCTTTGACTTTTGGCACATAATAGGTTGTATTTCCTTCCCCTAATGGCTCTATCTCTGAGGGCAATAGCACTGGCCAGAGTAGCAAGCTATCTTAAAAATCTTCTTTCAGAGAATCGATTCTTCCTCCTCTCTCCTATCTAATAGGGGAATTGAGTCCTTCATCTCGTCGGTCTAACTTCGTTACCCTACCCCGGTCAACAGCCTAGTTTCCTAGACCTCTGTCTATCCCGATATTGATATTGAGTAAACCCCGCCCTTGTCTTACTCCTTCTCTTCCCCCAAGAACAAGCAATTTCTTTCACTAAATAGGGTCACATTTGTCAAGGGATTGTTCACTGAGGTAAATAGGACTAGAAGTCCGATCAGCCTATCTGAATCCACAAAGTCCGCCCATGGGATTGAGTTTGTTGAAGTTACTAAGCAGGATCTAGTGGTCTTCCAGCTTCCCAAGTTATTTAGCTTTCGCGTCCGTACTACCCGATTTATTCTATTGAGAGATCCCCCTCCGGCCTCTTTCTATCTAAAGTAGGAAGTTAGTTCGCTTTCCCTGAGGGAGCTAGTTTGTTCCAGGCACCCAGGGTGCAGGTCTCGTGCTCCTAGCCCCCGAGGAAGAGAATAATAGGGTCTTCCCTAGTATTCTCTATCCTTCACACATTCAATGAAATGACCGATCACTACGGGGTTCAAAGACCACCTACCCTATCTTGATTTAAGGTTTTGTAGCAGTCCTTTGCTTTTGTAGGTTCAGTCTTTCATACAGGATGATTTGTACCCTTGCTATAGGTGGAGGAAGCAAACAGGTAAAGGTTGCTATAACAGCTTCTGAGATTCCTTTGTCTTCTTTTTATTACGCTATTTAAAAGTATAGAGTTTGTGTGGTGACTATTCTTCCTCCCATCCCTAGCCAGTCACCCCTGTGTGGGAGGGGTCAAGCTTGGAGTCTTCTCTAAAGCTCGCCCAGTAGAGAACGAAATCATTCTAACAACCCTCTCCCTTTATTAAGTAATGCCAGAAAACCAGAAACCAAAGCAGGGCTCGACAAAAGATCAGGACCCACTGAAGCGATTCCTGTTTTAGAGCCGAGTCGCGAAGCAAGAACGAAGGGATAAGCTTATGGTATAGGCAGAAGCCTAAGAGAATGTTAGAGGCGAGGTAAGAATGTTTGGACCACGTTTTTCTTGTTAGCGAACGTTTTCTTCTATTTCATTTCTATTCGGAAGGACTTAGGTGAGTGAGGAATACGTGGTTTATGGGTATCCTCTTCGATTAAAAAGGCTTAGGCACCGTCCTACCCTGTTCGAGAAGACCGTATGCCCTAGACAACTTTTGAACGAAATGAAATCAATCAGATCAAATATCCACAGCTGGACGTCTGAGTCCATCAACCAAAGAAGAAGAAGCTTGATCGTTCTTGTCCCATGGTTTCTGGAATCAATATAAATAATCTAAGAAGGGATCGTAGTTAAAAACAAAAACTTTCAATTGAAAGAATCACGACGCGGGATCTTAGGCTGTTGAAGAAATTTTTGATTAGGTGAAGATTCTGGGATGGAGGAAAGAGTCTTAGCTTAAGAAGCTAGAAGAAAAGAAGAGCTCGTGCAGGTTTCCTCTTTTGCTAATAAGATATGGGAGTTGGTCCAACCCAGGATACAATATTATTTTAGTTAAGGCCTTAGGTGCGATCACCTATTCCCCTGCTTATTGCTTATGCTTTGAATGGATATCGCTCTGGCGTGATAGATAGAGGGGGGAAAGGGTTTAAATCACCCACCAATGAAGAGCCCAAATCGACTTAAAAGTGTTCGTGACACAGAGGCCGGGAAAGAAGCAACAGAAAGGAATTTGTTTTCCAATGCGGCTTAAGCGATCCTAGCGCAGAACATTCCTTGTTTGAGCTTTCTAGTTCTAGTTCCGGCTTGCATCTTAGTCTTCTGTAGTGCGCTTACTCCAAACCATCTATCTGCTGGCTAAAAGGGAGAGAGATATGATCCAGTACTTGGATTAGCGTAGTAAGAATAAAAAAAGGCTTAACGTACTTATTTTATTATAAATAATCCATCGAAGAAGTCAAAACTAAGCATTCAATTCATCTCGATTGGTTGATTCCTTGTCTTTCAGTTTCTGGTCTACGGGCGGGTAAGAGTCCTTTTTCTGTGCTGTGGAACGTCTGGTCTCATCCACCAAGTCTTGTTCAGCTTCTGAAACAAAGAAGAAAAGTTCTGGGTAATTAGCCCAACCAACCTTTCAGTATCAGCTGAGGTGGAAAAAAAGACATCTACCTTTGAGAGAGCTTTTCCTTCCTTCAAGAACCCCACTACGCGGTAAGTCCCTTTATGTCGTTCCAAAGTCTCGAAAAACGGGGGAAGAGCCGAACCCTTGATGTGAGATTCTTCGTGTTAGGGAGACAAGGGTTTAGCTAAGGAATTAGAGCAGATTATAACTTTCATTCTCACCGGAATTTCTTGCTTTGACTGTAACTGGCCGAATCCGTTTCGCAGCATGGTTGATTCCCCAAAAGAAGGGAGAAAAGTTAGCCTACAATCGCGTCTTCTCTTAATTCTTATATTTCGATATCTATATCCGTCCCTCGCTCACTTACAGGCGCACGTACAGGACGTGTTAGCCCTACTTCTGAGATTGTATTAGAAACTGTTGAAAGATCCTCCGGGAGTAGCGAATCCCCTTTCTGTCAGTGAAATCCGATCCAAGCCCTATCGAGACTCTCGCACCAATGAATGAAGCTTTGTTCAACAGTTCGCTCAAGAACTGGCACAATGGACTTTTTTTCGTTTAAAAAGAGCTTGATCTTGATACCCGCTCAGAGGTGAGAAAAAGAAAGGCTGGTCCAAGAATCTTGAATTGATCCACCAAGAATGTCAACTACTACGCTGGCAAAAGGCCTGTCAGAGCAATTGTCCCATCCTCTTGTCCAGGCAGAGGAGAAAGAGGTAACTAAAAGACCAACGCCTAGCGCTCTTTATTGGCCGATCAAAGGTCTCCAAATCCACTTCTTTTCAATCGACTGGGATTACCCTTCCATTGAAGGCGGTTGAAGCAGGTCAGTTTCGGAAATCAGTGAAGCTGCTAATTCTATTCAAACATTAGTCGCCTTCGCCTCTACTTCAGTCCCAAGTCTTCCCGCTTTCAATTCTATACGGGTCCAAAGAACTATGAGCTATTCGAGGCTAGGATAGGACCCCTATCTTCCGACTTCGTTACACTTGCTTATTTATATAAGGCAATTCCCAGTAGCTAGTATGTATGGAGTAGCTGGTGCATAAAATCGGGAAAGCCTCTTCTTTCTGGTCTACATCAAGTGCATTGATATCCCATTAAATATGGGCATCATGAGTATTGGTAAATAGGCTTCCATAAGAACATAGAACATTTGCATTTTGTGTTAAATAGTAGCTCTTTCTCAGCAGTAGTAGTGGCTACATTATTTTATTTCCAAGTTGTTTGAAGGTCGGTAGCAGGGAGTGCAGTAGGTCATCACTATCAGTAGTCAGGCAAAAAGTAGCAAGGTGCGAGATGCGCAGCCTTTGATCCAATTCAGCTTCAAGGGCCTTACCATTCCGGTTAAGGAATGACAGGTCTACGTTCTGGTCTACCCGCACGTGACGGAATTGTGCATAGTCCGTATGTCCTTCCAAAGCCCGATCTTTCTCTGTCTGGGTTCGTCTAGCTTTGCATTGCTTGCCTGGCTTAGACTGCTTGAGCTTGAGTTCCTGGTTAAGGGGGTAAGACGAGATCCTACGGTTCACTTTTCTGTTGTATCTTTAGCATCCCACTTCACTCCACAAGGGGAAGTGGATCTTACGTCCAGCCTTACTTATCATACGACGGGACTCAAGCTTTAAGTGAGAGGGGTGCCCTTACGTTACGGCGTTTAGCAAATTCAAAGCAACCAGTTTTCGATATCTCGGACTGATCCTTATATAGACGAACATATACGCTAGCCACGAGCTGTAGTAAGCAAGAGGTTGACCAGTGTGAAAAGTCAAACTTGATCCCATCCGATTAGGTGAAGCTCCCTTGTACAGAAGCTGGAACCTCGCCTACCTTAGGGACCAGGTCATCCATGCGGCCGCAAAATCATAGCCGAAGATCGCACCCTCTTTCTGATAAGCCCAGCGGCCTTTGGGGATATAGGAGCTTTGCCTGGCGAAACCCCATGCTTTGAGAGTTCTTTTCTGCCAGCACTTTCTCTACCCGGGAGTCACTTCAGTACCTAGGACTACTGTCCCAGGATGCCAAAGGTATGATCCATACATTGAAAGTGTCAACGTTGACTCACAAGCGAAGCGCCACCCTCACCGGGTAAATCCGGATAAAGGCAACTGCTTCTGTAGGTAACGACTCAAATAAAGATTTGGATTGATAGAGTCGTGAACCAACGAGTCTTTAAGTAAGTGGGCGTTAAGCGTAACGAGCTTACAGGAGGTAGAAAATCTTTGCCGTTAGTCTTTTATAAAGAAATATTCAAGCTAGGCTAGTAACAGAAGGAAGACAGGAATCGAAAGCACAGACCGAATGCACCACGAGATTGGACCACTAGCCTGACTGCCGAGAAGAGACCGACAGACTAATGGATTACGGGACAAGGGGCCATACCTAATCTAATAGACGGAATTCGGAATTAGTGGGGTAGCTGCTAGAATAGATGCATAGAATCCGGATGCCGAGAATACGCGGTTAAGGTAAAAGATCTCAAGTCAAATCATTAGCTTCGGTAAACAAGATAAGATCACAAATCGTCGGGCAAGTTCCCTCCGGGGCTTCCCTGCGGGGCTAGTTACATCCCTGGACTAATTACCTTTAAAAGGAAGTCACTGAATCAAGTCCCATTTGATAGTTAAGCCCCATCATCCATCAATGGAGGAAGGCCTTAAGGTAACCTCAAACCCAATTGATGAAGGAAGGCATCTCACCAAGGCCTTAGCGCATGCTGCCCACATGAGCACAGAAGGAGGCCAATGTTGTAATTCTTAAGGATGATTCTTTGAAGCAAGTACTTTGCTCTTTCTTTCGACTACGGGATTTGACTACAGCTTTTTCATCGTAATCAATAATGCTTTTGAATCGCTGTTTCTGGGAAAGCTAAAAAGGCTTCCTTTGCTTTGCTCCGGATGCTGCTATCAAATCAAGAGAGCTGGATTGAGATGCCTTTATTAAGATTAAGGAGATCCTTTTACTCGGATGAAGTAATCAATAAGCAGGCATTCCTTCTATTCATCGGATTGAGTTCATTATCTGGAATTTGTCTCATTAAGAAGCTGGGAGTAGGGGCGAACTCTTTCTGAAAGAAGAAAGAGATGAGCTAGTCCAGCAGATGGTTGGAGGATTAGGATTGCTTCTCTTACGCAATTAAGTCAATTGCATCGACGAGCCTTCCTTTTGCCTTTATTTCCCCGACTTATCTTACTGACAATGCAAAGAAGAAGAAAAAGAATTGAGCGAAAGGAAGAGAACAGAAAACAAGAAAGCAGGAAAGAAGACTCAGCCAAGACCCATCCTTGTGCCAACTGCTACAGTGATCGAAGAAGAAGGTCAGTCCTTTGCCAGCAAAGCTGAAAGAAAGGGAGGGTTTCCATGAAGCAAACCTAGAGGGAACTCCCCTTTGCAGCTGAGACTGCTAATCAGTTGTCAGTCTGGTTGCATTCCCTTGGTACCAAGGAGAAAGAAGTCTTAGGCGTGGACTTAGCAAGCTCCAAGCTATCCTGCAGCACGTGTTGATATTGCCATTCGCAGCTTGACTGATCCCAGTTCTGCAGCAAGTTAAAAAGCACAGCACAATCGAGCTCTATAACGATCTGGGGGGAAGACTTTGGCAAAGTTCCAAGGCCTTTCTTAGAGCAAGGCATTCAGTTCCAAAAGCAGAGGAAGTCCTTCTTTCCATATAATCAATTTCAATCTCGCCCGTTTAGTTACGTGAGCGCTAAAGGACGAACCCTTCCCAATGATCCTCATTCCTTAACTAGATCAAGTCAAGGGCGCTAGCCATTAGAAAAGAACTGGACTTCCCCAAGACAACAACTTTACTTGAGAACAGAGACACCAGACACTATCGATTCTCCAATCACTTGACTTCCAGCTGAGAGCAAAAGGAATGCATAGCTGTCTTAGATGAGATATCCCCTTCGGGTTCATAGACTATGAAGCTGAAGATGAGAAAGAGTGATGCCACTTGACCGATAGGGAGAGGAAGAAAAGTCCCCACACTCTTCTCTTCCTTTCAGTCGAGTATTGCCTTTCTCTATGCTAGATTAGGCTTCACACACACCTGCTTTGGTTGGTTTCTTAGTGAAAAAATCTATCTTTTTGGGCAGTAGCTCTGGTTTCCCGGTGCGAGTGTTTACTATCGAGAAATCCTTTTTTAGTATGAGAGGTTTAGCATCTTGAAAGTCGAGCGAGTCCACAACGTTGGTTGAAATCGAAGATTTGACAGCAATTCTATATATGAATGTGCAAAACGAACCAAAGAAACAGGTCCATAAGCCGATGAGTTGACCTCAATGGACTTAGACTTAGAACAAGACCGAGTCTTGCTTCAGGTGTCGAACTAGCCATACGTGCTCACCATACAAGGGATATCCTTTTTTCATAACAAGATTATCCAGTTGCATATATACTTTCATTGCCAGGAGCATATTTCCGGGCGATAACAGGTTCAGAGAGAAGTTGGATGGCACCAAGCACGACACGAGCCGAGCCTAATACTAAGAAGCGGCGGTAAGGGCAGGTTAGACGTATTACAAAAGAAATACAGTTTCGGAGAGCGAGATTGTGTTTTTGCCAGTCCAGTCAGTTAGTGAAAAGCTCTTTTAGCAGTGCTTTTTAGGCCCGAATCCTGCTAACTCTTTAAAGAATGCCCTAGTCCTTCGCCGAGGCCTTTTTGGGACATCTAAGACTGACTGAAGAAGATGGCATCGAAAGTGGAAGATAGCCACAAATGGGATTGATGTTCAAGGCCGAATAGCCTATATAAGAGAAAGAGTGCCTCACTTTACTTCGACGCTGGGGGAAGAGAGATATTCCGAGAAAGACTGAGATCAAGCCAAGCACGTGGCCACCTCTTTGGCTTCCTTTTTTCTTTATTGATAACCAACGGGGCGAAGAGTTCTAGCGCGCAGTGTACTAGCTAGGCTCAGGCAGTCAAGTTGTACATCGGAGGAAAGCTACTACACCTTCCACTGCAACTCACACTGTAATTAGATGACGTACCGTATTGGCTTATCTGAACCGACATTGAAAGCAGAAGTAAACGAGCTATAAAGGCTTTTCCCAGAAACTCCAACTTCAACAACTGGCACAGCAAATGTAACTGTCTTTCCTTATAACCTTGTCCTGTACTCAATACTCAATAACGGGTTTGATCACGGGATTTCTCATTAGTTATCTAACTAGCCCTCTTTCGAACCTTGCTTTTTCACAGGTAGGGTAGGACAGGTTACGATAGAAGTTCCTTCAATGAGAATACACTCTTAGTAACGTTCGTGCCCCGGGTCCCTTCACTCACTGTAAGGACAAGAGAAGAGAAGGTGGTACTGGCGTTCGTGCCCCGCCCCACGGGTCACTTCACTAAAGCTAACAAATTCTTTTTTATTAAAGAATGCAAGCCGTAGCTCCCCACGGAAAGCCGTATCTCGCTTTCAGTTAATAAAATATTAAAGAAGGCGCTCTCCTTTAATTGAATAAATCGAAGAGAGAAGAAAAGGTGGGAAGATGCCTTTAGCTAAGCTACTCAGGGTCTTTTCTGTACCCATGACCCGATCCCGTTGATCAGTGATCAGGACGATACGATTGGTTGTAAGACTTGGTTAGAACACGAGGTTTAGCCAAATATTAGTTATTCGTTTTTGAACTGGAATGCCTTCGCTTTTTCTTTTATTAGGGTGCGTGAATTCCCTTCAAGACAAGAAGAGGTAGAGCGCCCTATGGAGTAAAGATCAGCTATTCTATTCCTATCTTTTCTTCTCCCACGCCCGAGCTATTGGAGCCCTCATTTGTTTTAAGAAAGGGGCGGGTAGATAGTAGTGGCTTTCGTCAAGATTGGCTTAGTGATCTTAAACCGGGTATCGTAATCGTAATTGTAGCCCAGAGTGAATCGACGGCTTTGAGTGAGTCAATAGCTTGGTGAGCACTTAGCTTTGAACTTTGAAATAGTTATTTCATCGTCCGGTTGGTTCTTCTAAATAGAGCATCTAAATAGAATAGAACATGGAGGGAAGCGGCTACTCTAAGCTTGCTGTCCGAGTAAAGGAGAAAGCGGTGTAATGAGATCAATGCCAAAAGCCTGTATTTCTAAATGACATCCTATGATAGGTCTAGGTATGACTTTATTCGAGGTTGAGCCTTTGTATTTTACCCTTTGTTTAATATGGGTAGGTAGCCTCCACCAATCTATCTCAATCTGATTTGCCTTATTTATGTCTTCCCGAGCCCTTCTTGTTTTGACACAGGTTTGTAACAAGCTCTTGAGCTGCCTCCACGAAATGCCTTCCTTCTTTCTTTTCCCGCTTTCGCTTTCCCAGAACAAAAGAACAAGGATTTATACGACCGGCTTTAGAGGGAAAGATTTTCTAAGAAGCACAAGAGCTGGTATCTAAGCCAGTGCCAGCTTCTAGTTCCAGTCTAGCGGATCAATTCACATTGCCTTCTTTTCCGTATAGGGCGAAGGGAAGGCGGTATAGAAAGTGAAACATTCTTTCTTTTCGTTCGGCAAGCAGGAATGAGAGCTACAAAGGCATCCTGTCTTCTATCTCCTTCTTTCTTGTTCAGTCAGTTAGGAAGATACTTTCTTAAACCCTACGGAGAGTGAAGGGACCCGGGCACAAACGATATAAGATAAGGACGTCTCACATAAAGCACTACATAAACAATAAGTGCTCCCTTTATAGATAGTTTATATTCTTTTATAAACTACGTCTACTGAAAATACCTCACACGCTTAACAGCTAGTCCGTTGGGAAAACTATAGAAAAAAAAGTACTCCCCAGGCTCCGCACTCACGATACCCCCACAATCTAGTATAAATAGTGGCCGTTCACGTCAGGAAGGAAAAGAAGAAAGAAAGAGGGATCCCAAGGCTAACTTCAAAAGCAAACATGCTTACCATATGGCTGCTCATCAAGACTCTCAGCAAAGACTCCAATCGAGTGACTGGAAGTGGATTTGCCCAAACTACTCCTAGAGTGAACGACTTCCTCTGGCTTTGTGCCCATGATCGCCTAGCCCTTCTCCACACTCGGCACATTAGTCAGGGATCCCTATTGTTGGTGCCAAGGAATCAATGAAAGCACCGACCATGTCCTCAGAACCTGCCCTAAAGCTACTAAATTATTGTCTTTTGTGGCCTCCCCTCTGATCTGAACAAGCCTAACCATGGACTTCGTGAGTGGCTCAAGAATGGAATCCAATAAAATCTCACTTCTGCCCATGCTAATCTTCCTTGGGCATTCTATTTCCCCTTGCGTGCTGGACACTCTTGTCCGAAAGAAAGAAGCCCTGGACCCAAAAGGCTTTGTTGGCAATCCTTATTATATAAATAAATGAAAGTCTTCAATTTAGACTTTTCATTTTCATATAATAAGCAAAGCCGGACATTCTTTAGTAAAAGATCGCGCCTCTTACCCATGTCACTGAGACCGAAGTACGGATACCATACAATCAAGACAGAGCTAGACAGATAAGACTTAACCCCGAAGACAACAATCTCGCTTCTATCTCAGACTTCTGCTTTACCAGGATTGCTTGACTGGACCATATAGCTGGAGGTGTCGTAGGCCGAGGAAGAGGCGAATCTAGCTATCTAATAGCGGTCGATTAGCGAAATTCAATCAATGGCACGCACAGCGTACGACTCTATCGAGGGGCTAAGCTAATTTCTGAGAATAAGTCAGCAAGCAGCAATAAGGCAAGACCAATAGAGCCACGGATAAAGCGACAACATTCGAGAATAAGAATCCTAGCTAGCTTAAGATCTACTGGTTTGATACATCCAGGATAGGGATGGAACTCTCAGTCTTTCCTGCCCCTTACAGGACAGCCCATATCATCCTGTCACTTCGCTCTAGTGACTACTATCCTGCCCCGGTGGGGGCTGACTTTGAGGCATAGCATTAGCAGTCGAGCATCACATCTCGGTCAATCAGTTGAAAGCTTGAAGGCAAGTAAGGACTATTCGCAGATGCGGGGAATCTTTTAACGTAACGTGAGCCATAGTATGAGTAGAGAGGTTAGCCTTTCGCCGGTAGAAATGACTTAATCAAGAGAGAACAAGCAGAAGTGATCAACTATACGATAGAACCAAACTCAACAGAGTCAATGGCACCAACTGATTCAATAGCTTCGGTTACGCCTTTTACTTTTCTAATCCTAATGCATGTATATGTATGTGTAAGCCCTTCCAAGGCCTAATGCTATTCCTCCTACAGATGAAATAGCTGCTTCTTCGAATGCCTTATGTCAATTTCTTCTTCAATCGATTCATCTCGGTCTAACGACTGCATGGGCTAGCTGAACCCGTGGAAAAGAAAAGGCTTGATTGCCCCACTAGGAAGATAGAACAAAAATGAGTAGTAGCGCTAGCGGCGCAGAAGGAGCTTGACACCACATCTTTCAAGAGTCCCCTTGAAGTCAAAAGAGGGAAGGCAGACTTGCCTTTATAAGCTTAGTAAGCCATCGAGGGTTTTCCTTCTGCTCCTAGGTTTCATTGGGTTACGATTGGTTCACGAACGATAGAAGAAGAAAAGAATTTAGGATTCGACTAGCTTTTAGCTTCAAGTGGTTCAGTCTTCTTTCAAGATTATCATATGTGATGTAGAAGAGGAAGAAGCGGTCTTCTGCGTGCTAGGCCAACCGTAGAGGAAAAGCTGTCTCGTTTTGATTGGCCGTTGAAAACAGAGCTGGCAGGCGATCCAGTCCAAAAGACGTACTTTTCCTTGAGCTCTTCAGGAGTCCGCGGGCCAATTATGCTTACGGAGATAGTCTATAAACTGGGCACCCAACGGAGTCCTTAATTGCTTAAGAACCTTCAGATCGTCAAAGGTACTTCTCAAGGTACCGTAAGAACGAAAAAGCCTATTAACGAGGACCCCATTAGAGTATATATATCAAACCAGTCTTCGCACGGTTGTCCAAGACCACTTGATTGGGGACGGTAGTATCCTTCTTGTGATGCCTAGAGCATTCAGAAAGATCAAGGATGTACTTTTTTTGATGAAGAGATAGCGCCAATTTCCTTCACAAGTGCTTCGAATGCATTTGTTACGAGAAATCCTCGATTGGGCTTAGTCGAGAAGGTTCATTCCCACGACGAATGTAAGGGCTTTCGCTCCTGTCGGGATGAATGGAATGGGGCGGCAAGTAAACTACCAATGCCTTGATCGGGATCGAGGTAGTTTTTTCCTTATACATCTGTCATTTCTAGTGGATTTAGTGGTAAATGAGTTTGATGACCGAGTAGGTGTATCGAGAACAGCTTTCTCAGCCCCCTTGTGGGAGGGGATCACTTTTCATCTTCAATGTGCTTGCTCTTCTGTCTCTTAGATGAATTCAAGCTTTCATCTTAATAGAATAGAGGGTGCTGGCCTGCTAGGATCTACTCTTGTGGTCTACCTAAAGTGGCATGTTTGGCGAGAGTGTCTGGTCTGGTGAAAGTCCTGCCCTTATATAGTACACTTTGCATACCTGCTCTCGATCCTAATTGGTCACCACAGTCCCGCCATTCAGCGGCAAGAAAAGATCTTCCTCTGGTTGTGCTTACAAGGTTGTCTCTGTGGGTCTCTCGAGAAGTCTTAACTGTCCGATAGAGGTGACCTAGACTTCCAGCTTCAGAAGTAAGATTTAGTAGTTACACGACCTCACTTAGATTGAAAAAAAAAGGTAAGAAGAGACTACACCCTGGGCTAAGAGTAGGGGATGAGCTCACCAGATGTTGTTCTCTTGGGCGCGACCGGAAGAGAGCTTCCTCTCCGACCTCGTCGATAGGAGACAGAGAGGGCAGGAGCGGCAGCGAACAACTCATAGCTTCATCTTTCGTTTTAGTTACCACGTCCTTCGATCTAAAGAGTGGATACCGGGGAATTAGCGTATTTTGGGATAGCAGCTGTACGCTCCTCTCTAGTAGGTCGAGCCCAATCATTCCCTAGCGGTCGAGTCGGGAAGTTGATTGCTCCTTGCTTCTTTGCCAACTCTTCTAAAGCTTCTCGCTAATGTAGAATTAGTTCCATTTTGCTCTAACGGGGCTTCTAACGCCATTTCTGGTCCTCATTTGGATGATTACCCTAATCTTGGACGAGCGAGACAGGGGCCATGTAGCTAAGCGGACTAGGCTCTATTGAGCGGAGCATCGCCTTTTTACTAGAAGAGCTGGATAACATACGTAATTAGAGAAGTGAACCAGGTTTTGTTCTGAGTAAGTAGGAAGATATGCCAAGGCTGCTTCGTAAGGATAGAAAGCATCGGTTATGAAATTGATAGACCAAGGCCCGGAGGCATAGTTCCAAGCTCCGCTTTTGAAGCACAGGCTAAGGCTGAAAAAAGGGGCGTATAGGCAAGTTTCACCCGCTTATAAGCTAAAGCTAGAATCGACATGGTAGTTCGCCAGGAAGAGATGCTGACACAGACAGATAAAAGTAGTCGAAATTCCCGGCATATGATTCGACGGCCAGCTGAAGAACTACGATAGGAATCGCAAAAGTGGATTAAACTAAATATCTTCCAGCTAGGTTGACCCTTCTGGTCTAGGAACGGGCGACAAAGCCCCCAAAGAAAGGAACTCAAAGCCAGTTACCCCCGCCTTTCCTCTTATGGAGGTAATCTTCTAGCTACAAAAAGGAAGAAGCTTTTCTAAAACAGAAAGGGGTAACGCTTTTACTTTTAAGGGAAGCTTTGGAGCTCCTTTTCCTCTCCCAGTAGTTATAGGTAAGGCCCTCAAACAAAGACAATAAAGAAAGAAAAGGGAACATCCATACTGACTAGAAAGCTCTTGCGAATCATCCCCTTCAGGATAGTTCGTGCCCGGGCGTGCAGCCGTAATCAAAGTCTCATCTATTCTTAGATGTTATCTTACCCTGTTTTTTAGGCCTCCCACTCTACATTCTACTAGAGGCTTCCTCTTATAGCTATCCCAGAACGGGGAAATTCAAAGGCAAGCAAGAAAGGACTAGTGCCAGCCCTCACTGACTATTCTACTCTAGGCTTCTTACTAGGCCTAATCTCATCGTCTTCAGTTTCCAATAGAGTTTCAAGTTGGTCAACAGGCCTCAACCGACAGAATCTCTAGTTTAAATTGGCCCCTCCTTTCTTTTCTAAGGAAATGCCTTTTTAGAAGTGAACGCCGGAGAAGGCAAATCAAAAGAGAAATTCCTCTCGATTTCTTGCCCCGTTCAAGTTTCCCCAAAAGGGTGTATGTCAGTAAATCGGCTCCCCGAAACGTCAAATGTCAACGCTGGCAAATTAAATCAGCCTAAAAAAAAGAAGCGAAGTCTTCAACTAAACCGGTGGTGCCATCTCTGCGCTTCCTTCCGTTCCGATTCGAGAGGCTTCTTCCGACTAGTCTATTTTTGGGCGGCTTTCTGCTTACTCTTAGAGTGACTCTTCTCCGGAAGCTTCTAGCCAGTCCGGTCTGACTATTTATTATAGATAGATAGGGGTCAAGCAAATACTGGAACAGCGGGCAAAGCAGCCCTTTCTTCAAGTTATCTCCCTACCTTCGTGGGCTACTAGCTTGCTTTCGCTGCGCCTTCGCTTCGGGGTTTCACCCCTTAGCTTGGGTCAGCCTTTATTTGTATTTGTTAGAGTTTCGATCGAGCGTCGGCGTATTTGTTCTTTCTTTTTTCATTATTTAGTTTTGGCCTGCGAATAAGGTCGAGCTCAATAGCTTTTAGATTGTGTGTGAAGCGCTGAAGCGAGCGCCTACATAACCTACGCAGCCTATCTGATTTGCCGATCTGCCCCGGCTTATGATGTGGGATGGTTTGGTATCAAACCCAATGTAGTTCTGCGGCCCCTTTTGTTGCTCAGTTCCTAAAAAGGGGATGATGAACCCCCAAAAGTACATCTGAGGGTGCTTCCCATTCTTGCCCCGCTCTAGTGACCCCCTACCTCCCCTCTACTATGATAAGAAGGGGTAGTCTAACCCTTAGAGCGGCAGGACTAACTAAGCAAGAGGGCCAGCTTTACCTATTACAGGGCTTAAACCCTTTTTATACGCAATATCCCACTATCACTTCATTTTTCGAATGCCCTTGTTTGTTGGGGGATCCCTAGCGCCCGGAAGCAAGTACTCAAAGCATGGACTCCTCATCATTCCTTATGCTTCCCCTTGAGTCTTGCTTAAGATAAGCTTGAAGGTGACAATGGCACTGGCTAGTAAAATTCCTGAGAGATATAAGGCAAACCTATTTCTGGGATTTTCTTCTTTTGGCTCGTCCCCCGTTGCATCGTACATTATATCGGATAAATCTTCCTCCGCTGCCGGGGGTGCCGGAAGCTGGAGTACTGGTGCGCCCGTTTCCCCACCACTCAGCCCAGGAGTCCCGCCTGTATAAAAAGCCATGGGGTCAATCAAATTGAGCAAATCAGTTATACTCATCCCCAACTCAGGGGCAATAAGGGCATTCCATACGGAGAACCCTATTATAAGTGGGGGAAGTCGCTCCCTAAGGATATTTCCCACCAAATGGAGGCGGAACAGATCAGCACGGCTCAGTTGAGAAAGTGTATAGCGTCGCGCATATGAGCTAGGCTGAGGCAGCCCTAATGGGTTGAAGGTGTATACTGTAGGAGACGTCTGAGTAGGAGAAGCGGTAGTAGGCTGAAAATGAGTAGGTGAAATGGATATCAAGCGACTCCTATGAAGAACATGAAAAGAATCTTGCCTAGAGTATCGCAATCGTTCTTGAAAACGAATTCTTCGAACTAAACGACTCTCCCGACTAAGAATTCTAGATGCAACTTCAATAGGATCACTTAGTTCTGGAATCGAATCCTTTGGGAAAACAATAATATTAATATTACTTGACGGCGGGGCAGGCTTTCGGGGAGGTATGAATGGATCTAGAATTGGATTCCTATCATACCCCCTGGGACTGTTATCTTGTATTTTGAGTGATGGGTAAGACCCAATACGATGCCTTACGGAGTGTGAATCAAATGAAAGGCCTTTTCCAACATTATCAGAAGACGAAGAATTTTGAGGAAGTGAAGAGGAGGAGGAACCTGAACTAGGCGCAATCGAAGAGAACTTATTCCAAAGCAAATTGATCATCTGACAGCTGCTCAAAACATGATCCGCCAACCGACTGACTCGGTGGTCTTTAAAACGAACGATAGAAAAGAGTATGTGCCGGGTTGAGGCACAACGTATGGGATGGGAAAGGAGTAAGACCCCACCTTCCGTAGGCATGTTCGGGGAATAGCCTATTGAGACCAAGAATAAGAACAGAAGACAAGGAAGGGACAGCTCAAAACCATGAATCCGTATTCACGTAGACACCATTTGGTGACACAGATTCAAAAAGGGCCATAGATAAGACGATGATTCCCACGTAAACTGCCAGTGTATGGCGCCTCTTCTCTTGCTGATATATACCCAGTGGGTCAAAGGGTTTATCATCGAGGTAAAGGAATTCCTTTAAAGTTGTATTAAGAGGTTCCCCACATTCACAAGGACTAGGAAGATGTGGGTGGTTACTACAGACACCATCTCGAAAGGTGTTCTTGGCAACCTTAAAAAACAATCCTAGATCCTCAGATGAGAGGACAGCGGGTTGTAAGGCAAGAGGCTCCGGAACTATAATGAACCATAGACCCAGACCGAGCATAATCGAAGTAAGAATTGCGAATCGATAGTCTCTAATGTACGAATACTGCAGGGCTTCACCAAGACCAAATTGGATTATTCTTGATGTCCTGTCTTCCTCGATATTCGATAGACCCGGGCCAGGCAAGCGAAGCATGGGTGTCCGCTCACCTTGAACCCGAGGAATGCGCCTGGCGGGAAGCCATGGGCCAAAGGTGTAGACTGCCCCTGATACATGCCTAACTCGTCGTTCTCCGGTTGCCCCAATATTATTTAAGGCTAACCGAATTGAAGGCCGCTCATGGGGAGGATTCGTAACAGGACTCTCATAGCGAACCCATAATGGTGCTATCCTTCTCCCGTCAGCACTTATACGACATTTAATATCACGAGCTGAAGGAATGCCACAAGCGAATTTCAAGAATAAACCGAACATTATAACTCTTTCCTTTCTCTTTATATGACTCCCAATTATTTCCCTATTCAAGATTCTCATTCCGCTTCTTACATTACAGTCGACTGAATACCTAGTTTACTTTGTTGTAATGCTTAACCTGGCTTTTTTCTTACCTCTTTTCCGCTTTTTCTTTTCTTACTTTCTTTCCTTTGATTGAGGGCCTTTCAAGTGTCTCTTTCCCGGAAAACTCTCCTCTCGCTCCTCGATCTCGAACTTATATGGTCCATTGTCCTTGAAAAGAATTTACAGCGAGTTGTAACCAGCGGTTAAGGCAATCCACTTCTTGCTTTGTGGGACTGGGGCCATTCCCCCCGTTTGCCTTTTCTGAAGCTAAATCGTGGATGAGTCGTTCTACAAAAGACCCGGCAGATGGAATGCCCTTCGGAAACTTGTCGGATTCCTCCTGAATAAGGGGCTTGATGAGCTTGGCTAAGTCGGATTTGATAGTCCGACTGCGTTCCAAATCAAGCTGAAAAGGATCCTCGGGTTATCGAATATCATAAAAGAGAAGAATGGTTGTTTCGATAATCAAATGGAGTAGCGATTAGTCGTATCAATCGCAATGGAAAGCCCATGAACTACAATTGCCTCCAAAAATTCTATTCCATAACCTGACTTTCGAAAGCCTTACCCTTCGACTCGACAGTCTTTCTTTCATAGCCTTCCTTATGCTTCTCCTTCATCAGATCCTTCTGTTCTGTAGACTAGGTCTTGAAGAACCTATTATTTTGAGTCTTTCTTCGGCCCTTCGCTCTAGTCATTACTGCTTTATGGTCAGTATCTTCCCCTGGCATCTTTTCTTCTTATGAATCGTCAGTCACACAAAAGCAGGACTCATTTTTTCCACCCCAACCGGCACCGGTCCATTGGCTGTAGGAACTGGATCCGATGAATCTCCTCGCCATCCTGCCAGTCCTAAGGACTCAGACTATAAAGCCGCACTCATCTCTTGAAAGGAATCCCCTCGAAAAACTCGCCAGAAGGTGTTCAACTTGGGCTTGAAAAGCACTTCCTGCCACGTCGGTTAGCTGGAATATGGACTCCACTGTACAAATCTAAAGCTTTAGCCTCTGACCCCTTTTATTGATATTTAAAGGCGTAGGACTTTAAAGATTTTCATAACCTTCCTTCCAAACGGCACAGGCACAACCATCACTGGCAACCCGCTCTGTCTCGTATGAAGAATGGGCAACGGGCATTCATGGAACAACTGGGACTGGAAAGGCAGTCAACTCACTCCGCATTACCTCGGGTCATTGGTCACAATCGAGTCAGCTCTACTCACTGGTCTATGGAAACTAGCCCCTCTGTCCCTTACTTCCCCGGGCCAACAAGCAAAGGATGAGACTTGACTTTGGACCGCGAAAGAACAAGCAACGGCGCGAAAGAATTTGACTATGAAAGGGCGCGTTAGCAACAAGCAACGGGTGAGCTCGCTAGCGCGAAAGCCGTATAGCGTTAGTGCATTCGTTTTCTTGCTGCAGCCGTTTTCTTGGTGGGTAGTCGAATGAAGGTCTTAGAGATGGGGCCGGGCTCGCTCGGGGCCGAAATAGGCGGAAAGAGGTGGGTTTAGCACCGCTTTTCCAGTTCGATAGGCAGGAAAGGGGGGCTTGGTCCTCGGAGCTAGACAATGGAAAAGAAGGCTTAGACGCGCATCAGAAGCACTCGATTAATAATAAGATTGGATTGCCTGGGAGATGTAGCCAGAGAGCTGTGGATTTGAGTTCTTGCTTGTTGAATAAAAAAGTCTTTACAAATGTAGCTAAGGGGCTCGAAAGCTGCGAAGAAAGTAAATTCATTCTCTTACTAAAGTGAAGCGCGCAAAGAGAACAAACAAGATGGTGAGAGCGACGTGGGGCACTCCTCTTTACCCATAATTTGAGAATTCGCAGTATGGTTGAACCCGGGACCGGATCCACAGGCGTTGGAACTACTCTCAGGACTCTCTCCCTTTTAGCGCCGGCAGGAGATAGATTGATTTAGAGGAAAGAAGGAAGTTTCTCTCCTTAGATTCTATTCTATATATAGCCCAGATATAGAAATAGAAAAGGACATTCTAGAAAACTCTCCTCTATCTAGTATTCAATCCGAGTCCTATGTGACTAGGGACGGCCACCGCCCTCTTTCGTGGGAAGACTTTTTACTAAATCTCTATTCACGTAAGAAGAAGGACGCCATCTTGAATATTGAGGAGGCTCTTACCTAGACCTACTATCAGGCTATGGTGAGATCGAGCAAAGAAGAGCCTATTACAGCCAGAATACCTTCTCCCTCAAACCTCGTGTGGAAAGACAGATTCCTCAGGTTGATGTTTTAGAGATATCCATTGGGACGAAGCGGACAGAACCAGAATGCTACACGTCCTGGGATTGGGATTACGAACTTTCTATTTCCCGGGGGGAGTCTTATTACTAATAGGCAAAGGGTCTTCCGTAACAGACTAACGGTCGAGTACCGAGAGCTCCTCATCGAGGCTAGGCTCTTTGTTTTTGTTAATTGAGTTGAGGGCTTGCTTTAGCGATTGAGAGATAAGAGAATACATCGCAGTGAGGTTTTTCCAGTACGAAAGATAGACATTCTTAGCATCTCGAAGACAGGAAGTTGGATTGCTTGACCGGGAAGCCCGAGAAGGCAGGTGTAGGCCGAAAAATCCCTATCTTGTTATGGGAGAATGGACATTGAGGCCAGTTTTCTAAGGTTTTTCCCTAATGAACCTAAGATCCAAGGGTTGAGTTGAGGAAAGCATTAAGCGCGAAAGGGCGCTTCCGGAATATAGTGCCTCTTCAACATATACGAATACTATCTATCCATATTCCCCGAAAGGGGATAGGGATATCTCTGAAATAACCGATCAACGCTCGTGTCGAACTAGCTGACTGAGCTATACCGGGAATGGAAAAAAGAACTCTATTTACTATCTCTAACCTTTCCCTTCATACTGTACCTGTCGTAGCTGCCTTTGCTACTTGCCTATCAAGAAGGGCGCTAATCTCTTATGTTTCTGAATGAGCCATTGGAAATGGGTCAAAAACGTTAGTTTCAGCCTTTCCTAGCCTTGATAGATGCGAAGAATAGCGTAGTTTCGTACCCTATTGATGAAGAACTACTATTGCTATGAGATTTGATCCTAGTTGATTTACCATCCATCTAATTAGAATGCCATCAAATAAAAGAAAAGGACTAATCTCAGAAGACGAGAATTCTTATATATATTATAAGAGATCTTTGTGCCCTAAAGAGCAGAAAGATCTCTTGCTGGAAGCGTGCATAAGTAAGGTTTTTGAACCGCATCTCCAATTCGACATCTAAATCATCCAAGAGCAGATTAAATAGAATAGGGGAGATGAAATAGTGAAATAGAAAGGCGGCACCCCCTTCTTTAGAGAGAGATCCCTCCCCGAATATGGGAAGATCACAAAAAGATAAGACCAACCTTGTCAACATAGCATCTTGAACAAGAGCTTGCACCTTCTCTATAAGACGATAACGTATTTACAGACCTAGACAGATCGATTCGCACTAAACTATCTATCTATCTCCTCCCAAGCTCTAAGTCTTTCTATACGCAATTTCTAAATAAGGGATAAATACATATAGAGCAGGAAAGAGAGAACATCTTCCTTCTGTGACATTTACCCCGGGATTTGCGCTAATGCGGATTCGATAGCGCCGTTTTCTTCCTTTACACAAGGCCATGCCTTTAATACGACAGGACCAATGGCAACTGATGAAACAAGAGAAAATGCTATTGAACCACACTAACTAATTGGCCTGGCCTATCCGGTTCTATAGATTAGACTGCCAAGGTGCCAAGCTCAAAGCTTAAAGGCAAAGATCACATTCCTACTGTCAAGCTAAAGGCGAAAGAAGTGGCTTAGCTTAAAAGCTCCTCTTCATAGACACATGGGCGAAAAAAGGATTTAGGTTCAAATCAATCTCCCCTTCGAACTTCGGATTCGTTCAAAGAGAAAGAGTGGTACTTGCTATTTCTTTCTCCCTCTCGCCACGTGAAAGCTATAGAAGTACCATATTTTCCTTTCACTGCGCTAATGATAGGAAAGAAAGTCTCCTCTTCGTGTTCATGCCCCACGGTCTAATAGATGTCTCAAAGAGTGGACTAAAAGAGCGGATATTCCCTAATAGCTCCTTCTATCAAAGAGCCAAAGAGGGCATTTTCCTTCCCTTCGGGAGTCAGGTATGCCTTGGATCTTGATATCTGGTATTTGAGCCCGATCGAGCCCTGTGGCTTAAGCAAGGGACTTTTCCCTCTATTACGTCAACATCTGGAATCGAAGCCAACCTTTCCTTCTCCCAGCCTACCGCCCTCTCCAATGCTCTGCTTCCCTGCCCGGTTTGATAAGAATCTTCTCCCTGTTTTCATTACCACCGCCCCCCTGCTCTAAACCCTCTGTAACTGTAACTCCGCTCTGTAACTGTTACTGTAGCTGTCTTAAGTGCTCTAACGAGCCTCAGTAGCAGTTCCTTTACAGCCCTGTAACAGCCTAAGGGGCGTAGCGCTTGCTTACTTGTTAGAGCTAAGGATTGCCCACTTCTCTTTTCAAAAGGAGAACTCAATTCAAGGGGTATTCCAATCCTCTGGAAAAGAAGAAAGCAGCACTTTAGTGATTCAAAGTTCTTTACTAACTCAGTGTCGATCTCTAAACGCCTAATCTCACGACTGGTTAAGAAAGCAAAGTGCACTCTCAAGCTAACCTGTGGATGCGGATAAAGCTCCACCTCTTTCACCTTTCTTTCAATGGCAGCTAGTTGAGCTTTAGCGGGCATACCTGTGTGGGGCATTCTTCGAGGAGAAAGGCATTTCCTCGTCTTGGTCCAGTAGTGGAGCTTCTTTTCACCTAACCGTCCGCCTTCTTGTACTGATGTTTCCGTCTTGTTTAGATTTCCCAGACATCAGTGATTTGGAACATTACTTAGGCTATCCCTCGGTTTTTGAATGTAGGAAGATTCCACCATAAGGGGATTACCGGTCTACTAGTATGATTGTACGAGACTCTTCTTATTGGTCAATCAAGCTTTCAAGACTGACTCTTGCGGGTACAGAAGTAGAGGGGGCTTTTCCGGGTTATTAATGTTAACCGCCAACAACCTTCTGTGCTTGCTATAAAGAAGTCTTTCTTCTCAAACCAAACAAGCCCTACGCCTTCCCATCCGAGTGACATAAGCCTTTCCCTGCAGGGAAGGCAGATAAAAAGTCAAGGTCTTCCATAGTAGTATAGTAGGGAACATATCACAACCAGCAAGCGTATTCACGTCAACATTTTAGCAAGCGAAGGACCGTCGGAGTGAGCCGATTCAATGTCGTAAGGGCGTCTGTGTAACACATATCAAAGCGTCTGTTGCCAAGCCTAATATCTGATATCTGTCCTGTGTTAGCTGCCTGTCCTTTAGTTTAGAGATTAATCTGTCGTGGGCAAATTGTGATTTCCTGATTAAAGATTAAATACTATGGTTTTTACTTCATACCTTAATAGAGATGTGTTCATAAAGAATATCTTAAGTATGAATATCTATTCTAAAGTCCTATATGCATTTTCATATCTATTCATTTCATATCAATGAATTTCTATTGGTATGTCTTAATTGAAGGTGTCGCTACCTCGTTTCATCTTTCTATTTATCCTCACTCATGCCATGGAGAGGTCAATGGGTAAGATTAAAACTCCGAAGACATCAGCATGAGACCGGCATTGAATAGATGATAAGTCTATTCGTTGGATTTGATTTTCCCTAAAAAGGGTGCCTCACCGAGTATAAATCGAAATGGATGAAACAACTCTAGCATAAAAACTAGAGAACGACAGACGTATTTAATCTGATTTCGTCTTTGTACCTTAACCTTAGTACAGTGAACACAAACCCAATCTCAATAAAAAGAAACAACAAAAAACTCAGAGGTGAACCGGACTGATAAGAAACTCCTAAAGCCGTGGATTGACTTTAGTTAGCTCCTATACCAGTAAGACATTGATTTACTCTAAAGGGTACCACAATGTGAGATGTACTAAGGCTAACCCTTAGGAAAGCAACCTCTCTTATAGCGTTCGTGACCAATCCCCATTGGTCACTTCACTCGTCTAGAAGACAGATAAGAGTTAGAGCTTTAGTAGTAGAAAAGTGGTTTTTTTTTTCTACTGACGCTGCGCCTAAATTAGCTCCTAATCGTTTGTGCCCCATTTGGATGGGTCACTTCACTCACTGTAAGGACAAGAGAAGAAGCTCTTTTGACTATTTTATTTACTCTATTGGGTCTCACAACACAAGGTGTAGTGTACTTTTTTAGACAGAAGACTAAGAAGAAAGCAAAGTCAACCTAAATGAAAGGCTTCGGGGATGGCGCTAGACCTATCGTATACAATACGACGATCTAATACAATTACAATACGACGATCTCTGGCCCTGGGAAGGGGGTATTCAACATACTGCAGCTAATGTGACTGCATTAAAGTCTAAGACTTCTGAAGGGTTACGAAGGTAGAAGAACTTCTTAGATATCATGGGCATAGGCTGTTACGGCCTTCCTTCATTCTATAGGCCTTTCTTCCTGACGAAGGAATCTCTGTCCTACTGCTATTCCTAGTTCCACTGTGCCCTACTCCTACTAATTCCACTGCGCGCGTCGGTCTTTCCAACTCCAACCTAACTGATTCATGAGGCTTGAAGTAGATAAGATCTTCATCGACCACCGACTCACATATCCTTGGGGCAGCGATTTTTCTCAGAAATGAGTCCCACGTATGTAATATTCCTACACTGTAATATGGAACACACTGACCAATAAACCATCCCATATATATGGGCTAAAATAAAGACTAGGGAAAGGCGAAGACAAAAGCATGGAAAGGTATCCAGAAAGCACAGTAAGAGCTATGAGATAGGCTCACTCTCCCCTAATACCCGCTGCTAAGGATTGAAAGTAGCACAATCGGCTATAGGGCAGAACTCCAGATCTACGAATAGCCGCGGGCAAGCACCTTTAACAAGCAAGTAGCTAGCTTAAACCTTACTTAACAGCAAGGCGCGAAAGTCTTCGCCTATAGCTTCTACTTCTACTTAGCAGCCCAAATACAGTACCCCTTTAACACACAAGTACGCTTTCGCTAGTACAAAAGTAAGTAAACCACCTTCTCATGTCTCCAGACCTTCTATTAACGGGGCTTTTGAACTATAGCAAATAGCCCATTGTTTGAGCTTTGCTCTATGCTGGCTTAACTCTTCCTATGCCTTTTCGAACAGGAAAGCCTAAGGAGCAAATAAAGCCTTAGCCCAATCCACTTGTTGCCCGCTTGCTTTCGCACCTCGCTTCCGCATCTACTTAGTTAGCATCCTAAATCAGCCTACCCCTGCTTTAAGAGGCTAGTACACAAGCTACTAAAGCTAGTAAGCTAGTATACTAGCATTTGCCCGATTGCTTTAAGAGAAGCTTTACCTCCTTTCCTGTCCAAAACTATGGAACTCATCTTCAAAGTCGATTTTCTAGATCAGAACGTGAACTCTGAGAATAGGGGTATAAAAGTTAACCACCTAGAATCGATCCATGACCGCTAAACAAAAGGAGTCCTTTACTAAGTAAGCTAGGCAACCGTCTTTACCCGCCTCAACCGATCTTAGCTCGGACATGCCAACAGCCATTATTTACTCCTTGACCTGGGACAGCTAATCAAAACTTAGAAGATTAGTATATGAATGAAATGGTTACTTTCTTTACAAAGCCCCGCATGAGCAAGCCAAGCTACTCACTAAGACTGCCCAAGCTACTCATGCCAAGCAGCTAACTTCGAGACAATGAGAAATGTTAAGAGTCATGAGAGATCACCATTGCTGGCAAAAGAAAGGCCGAAAGAAAGTTCGATGGGGAGCCCTGTTCTCTAACCATCCAATTGGTCATAGTCTGCCAATAGGGCTAAAAAGCGCCTAAGGATTTTCTGCCATAGTCCTTCATTAAGTTACATAGTTGTTTTAACATTAGGAGTCTCTTTAGGCAGTCCCGTGAAAGAAGTTCTCCCTCAAGGGGAGTTATTATTCTTTCATAAGAAAGCCCCTTTATTAGTAAGGCGGTCCAGTAAAATTGAGTACCTTCACCCTCCTTGTTTGTCACTTAAAAGGTAAGAATAGGCATACTGTTAGCAAGAAAAGAAGGAGCTCTTGTTTTTATAGAAGAAGCAGCTAGTTCATCGGCATCTGTTGTCGGAATAACCGATGTTATTGCTCTTGTTGGCAGTTAGTTCGATTCAGCAGTGACGAAAGGATATCGTATTCTAATGATCACGGCTGCTTAACGAAATGCTCTTTCGGCATAGAAATAGAGTAGGCTGGGATGACATATAGTGAAGTTCGAAAGGGCTTAGAAGCATCGAACTCACTTGACTGAAACTGAAAGTAGGAAAGATCCAATTCCATAATAGAAAGAGAATGAAGATAGACTTAGTATCAAGCAACTTTCAGGCTAGCAATTGTCTTGTCTACGAGGGGCTAGACGAAGTATTGCGTATAGAAAGCAGGAAGTTCAGTGAGCCATCAGTATGGGGCACGAGCGAGAAATGAGTAGCTGCTTTCCTATCTCCCCCAGTAACTACTTCTAATTAGTAAGCCAGAGGACTAAAAGGACCACCAAAAAAATAGGATTCAATCTGATTGACCAGATCAACTACATCCTGACGTGTGTGACTCCTTCCTCCTTGGTCCCGGTGAGAAGATGTGATGCGCGACATCGCTATCTGTCGTTCTCTTGGTCGCGTTAGGCCGCTTCTTCCTTCTCTTCTGTTAAGGCATAGTTCGAGCTAAAAGAGTTCTAGTATGCTTGCAGTTAATGTTCCTGCCTTTGATTCTTCAATCCTTGCTTCTGGTCTTTCAAAGAGAGATATCGAGGAAGGTATGACATCAATCCTGCAGTCGGTAAGTCACTCTCTAGTTCTTTCAGTAGGTGAATAGATCAATGAATAGTAGTACGCTGTAACTCCATGTGTAGGGGCTTCTTTAGTGAATCTAAATACAGGTCTGTTAAAGAAAGTTTACTAATAACCTAAAGCAACTAAGTCTTAAGTTTCCTCTAGGGCTAGTTCAGTGAGCCGGGTCAGGAATTCCTTGCTTTTTTCTCAATCATACTAGGAATCCTTAGTACGAAGTCAGTCTTGTCTTCGGGTCAGCTTTACTGAATATCAAGACTGCTGGTATAGTAGTTGCAGTAGGCATTGTAAGTAATTCAATAGAAGTGTTAGCACGATGTAACTCCTCTCTTCGGCTGAGTTTACAGAATCTCAATACATAATGGTCAAGAAAGGATTCATACTAAGAATCTCAAGCACTTCTTCTTCTCTGTCTAGTGATGTGACCAATAGGTATGGGGCACGAACGTTACTAAGACTTGATTCTGATATGAGAACCTCATGATTCTCAATAGCCCGCCCATGAAAACCTAGTTTGAAGAGAACACATGCTATTCTCACCCTAGACCAGTCATTCAGTCAACTAAATCTTTTCGTTGAAGTAGTTCCATCGATGAGAGCGAAATGCCAGTACAGCGAAACTGACGTTAGACAGGTGTGTGTTTGCCCATGAGCCCTCTCTAACTTGAGATAAATGCCCTTATTTTGCATTGAAAAGAGATGAGATCTGTGCTTCAAAGAGAATGGGAATGAGACAGCGGGATTCTTCTCATCTTGAGTGCTCAAAGGTCTTCCTTTTTCTCTCCCCTAGGCTGATTTAGAGCCTCCCTCCCTTACTGAATGAATCCCTCACAGGCTGAACCAGTACCGATATCGACCGCCCAGTTGTCAATCTTAAGGCAGGCCTGTTTTGTTAAATCCCGTTCCAGTCCTTCTCTTGTTAACTCGATGATAGCTCGGTATCCAAGGTATTCCTCTTATACACCCTAGTACTGAAATTTAGTCTCCTTTTTTAGTAAAGTAATCTTACTTATTACTGCTATAAAAATTCTAACGGGTAGAATGATTAGCTCTTAGACCTGTTCAAACTCTTAGACAGGGTAGGACTACTATTGTTATAAATGATAGGCCTTTCACTTTTGGTAGCTCAGTCTTATAGAATATGCTATAGATTATCAATACATCTTTCCTTTGCACTGAAAGCTGGCTAGCCTAAAATCTCTACTTGAACTACTGAAATGGGACTAGCAAATACAGCGACTGCAGGGAATGCCACCATTGTAACTAACTCACTCAATGCCAATTTTGAAATGCATTTCAATGCGCTTTCCAAAGATGTAAAGAACTGGCCTGCCTGAGAGTGGAACTTACCTTAAGATTCCATCCAGCATCCAGCTAGATGGGCGAAGGAAGGGGGAAGGGCTGAAGGCTGGCACTGGATCTCAAAGCCCAAGGAAGGAAACTGGCTAACTCTAAGACTTGCTCACTCGATTACACGGACACGGACTCAGGTATGAAATCTCTCCCCCTATCAAAAGAGGGATTGGGATAGGAAAGGAACAAAGAAAACCGCAAAGAAAGAAGGGAAACTCTATCCAATGAAACTCCTAGGGCTTCGCCAGGTATTACGGCTGGCAGGGAACTCTCACTAAAGGAAAGATCTTCACTGGAGATCAAGTCCAAGAGTTTGCAAATGAACTCCATTCTTGAACGAAAGAGACAACCTGAACACCGCTCTCCCATGGTTTTTCGTTGAGAAGCACTTCTTTTTCATCTTCAATTGGGATCCCGTCGGGAAGGATTACCAACACGCATTACTTCTTTGTATCAGTTCAGACCCTATTGTATCAGAACAGCTCCTTAAAGTCCATTAAGAGGCAAAAAGGTTCAATTCAATAGCATAGGCGGTAAGCATAGATAGTTATAGGCTGTACCAGTTGGTATGGAAAAGGGGGCAGAATCGAAAGGTTGTGGCGCATAATAGAAGAACTATCGGCAGGGAAGGCAGTCTATCCCCTTATGGCTTAATCTTCCCTAAGAGGTTGGGTCGTTTGAAAGGGCGAGTGGAAATTGTATTATGGTAACCGGCGAGTCAGCTAAAAGGTTTTTAGAAAAGCTAGCTAGCGCATACGATAAGTGATAACTAGAATAGAGTTCTGAATGAACAGGAACTGATATGATAATAATGTACATATAATACAAAGAGAGGGGCCTACCTCTTACCTAACTGTGTTTGGGAATGGAAATCTTGACCGGCGCTCTTCTTTCTTCGGGGAATGGGTACTAAGACTCTCTTTGAGACGCCCCTTTCTCCAGGTGAACTATCTAAAAAGAGACATGCGGGTGCACTTTGAGGCCTATGAACTACTCCCGATCACTGCAAATAATGCCCTTTACTTTAAGACCGTTTTCAAGACCTTCCAGGCCCGTTACCCAACGCTCATGTGCTTGAATATGTAGCAGGCTTCCCTTTCGATCTGCTTCTGTATCAGCGGCTGAGCCAGAAACTATACCTATCCCAGCTGGGGACCTCTAGGAGAATGGATACCAAAGAATTTCACACATCGTGGGTTTCATTTTCCATTTTATCCTAAGAAAAGGGATTGGTGCAAGAAGATTCCACCACTCGGTGGGGAACAAGTAGCCCACCTAAATAAGATGTCTAAACCTAAAGAATAGAAGAGGACAGTCAACAAACTTGGTCCAACATCACTCTTCCCGCTCAAATGGGCTAGGTATAACCTTTCGAAGAGTACTTTCTTGTTTGGAAACCAGGGATGCTCAAAATCTCGAATTGGGCTCTCACCGTTGGTCATTAATTCACTGACCCTATCTCTTCCCCGCTCTGCCGGCGGCAGTGGTCTTGGGTTCGGCTCATAACTCTGTGGTTTGGACAGATCCTGCTACTTTACATTCATTGTTAGGTCGTTCGTGCATGCCCCCTTCTCAATTCCGCGGTTTCGGCTACCAGGTCAGAGTCGGCTGGCATCATGCAAAGGAAAAAGAGCGATGATTCTCCTTTCTTTCTCAATAGGTGAGGAAGCGGACATGATAGGAAAGTGAAGGGACCCATGGGTATGGGTCACAAACGATAGGAAGAGGGCTGACATCAAGACCATTAATCGAAGGAGTAGGGATGAGAATCTCACATGGTGCCGTTCTCTCTGTCCAACTCCTTACGCACGCAATTGACGTAGCAGACCTCTTGCATGATTGTTTCAATCAATGATGTATTCAATCAAGAAAGAAACGTCGTAATAAGATCAGGTTACATAATGGGTCTGTGAGGGAAGAGGATCAAACCTAAGAGAATTAGGTGAGGCCTAAGATAGCAAGTCTGGTTACGAACGAGATTTCACGTAGGTAGGAAGCCTTCGACTAAAGAAGGGCAAAATCTAGTGTACAAGTGCAGTTCTTCTCTTAAGAGATTTCACTTTCAGTGGTTAAAAGGTCGGATATAAGCTGAGGTATAGCCATTTAGGTCTGGGAAATGCCTTCTCACGTAGGAAGTTCACAAAAGCGAGGTGCGCTAGCCGGCCACAAAGTACAAAGATCCACTGTTAGCAAGTTCTTTTTTTATTGCAAGAATATAAGTTAGGACGATAAAAGACAAAGTACGCAAGCCCATTGACATTGAGCGACCAACTTGCCTTATCAACGCTCCAGTCTCATTCCCATTTCAAGTAGCTCCCTCCCTAGGGAAGATCCGAAAGTAAACTCGATAAACTGCTATCTTTCTATCCTCTACCTGTAAAGTTTCTTTAGAACATATAATTGTTGCATTGACTCTGTCCCTCCTGCCTGCAGATTGCCACAAGTGTCCCCTCATGCTTTGCGTTGCCAGCTTAGCTTTACCCCTTTTACTCACAGCACCTATAACATAACTAGACCCCACTTACTTATAAGGCTTCTTTGAAAGATGGTGGAGGAGTGACTCGCTTTTCCGAAAGATTGAGTCTTCGCCTCTTCCCCAACAACTCAAATCGCATATCCCTGTCCTTATTGGCTTAAAGCTGGTTTAATAAAGCACTGCTCTTTCCTCACATCTACCTAACCAAGACCCTCAACTAAGTCAAGAAAGGGATGCGTTTCCCACCGCACCGAGACGCACTTTAAGGCTATATAAAGACATTTACATTGGGTGTAATCGCTCAGATCTTCATTGAGTTGGCTTCTCCGGAGAATCCTCGCTTTGTCTAGACAGCGATACAAGCAGTCCCCTCGTTGTAAAACCTTTTGTTTTCAATTTCATAACTGAGGGCAACCGGATGCACTCCATTGATAGAGTTTCCAATGATGTCAAGATATGGGGTAAGATCTTTCGTTTCGAGTCGGAGGAAGAAGATAGTTCTAGCTCGTTTTTAGGGTTGTTAGCCTTGGAATAATAATATTCTCCTCCTTCTTTGTAATTCTATCGAGGAAGCCATTGCGCTTTCCCATTCATCCCGTTAGTGCAAAGCCTTCATATGAGAAAGAAAGCAGCGAGATACATGGATCTAAATATAAAGAAAGGGTTTTTCAAGTCTAATCAGGCTTCAGTTCAGCTGTAAATGGTGTGTTTTCTCTTTTTAGGTAGAATCGATAGCTTGTGTCCCAAATGCTATAGCTTGATTGAACAGCCTTTCTGGTGAAATGACTTGAAGTTCCTGTAACCACTGTCAGTCTTCTTTCGTCTCTTGTTTCACTCATACATGAAGACGATTTTTCGTCTTTTTCTTCGGCTTTAAGCTGCATGAGCTTGAGATCCGTCGCGAGATAAGACTTCACCTTTCTGAAGTCCCGTCCCCTTATGGTCTATAGCCTGAGGTCCTAGCCCTACCTTTCTTCCTATACTCAATATAAGGGGGGGATTGAGGTTGGCCGAATTTCCATAGTAAAGTAAAAAGAATCGACACTAAGTAACCTAATTCTAGAGCTAGGAGAGCGTTTTCTTTATAACCCCAGCTTGCCTAATAAAGAATTGACAGCTAGAAACTCTATAAACATCAACTCTTGTGCGGGAAGAGGACCCTCTCTTTTCGGGCATTTCTTAGGAACCTAAATGCCTCTCCTTCCCATCATCAGGGATATGGGCAACAAAAGTCCTTTTCATAGGTCTAAAGAACGGACTCTTCTCATTCAAAGGAGCTGGAATGGAATCGCCGACTGATGTTACGATAACCGGAAGAGCTTATACTCGAACTAAGCGGATCGTAAGACCAAAATCCTTTAACCGTATAAAATCAATCTCGTAGCCTAGCTAAGTAGCAGTCTCATTTCCTTTCTGGATTACAACCATGAACCTTTGCTTTTTCAGTAGGACGCCTGGTCAAAGTTCGGTACATCACCGGTCGATTCGAGTAAGGTGATTCTCTAAAGAATCTTATTAATAATATGATTACGTATTGAAGAAGACTACCAATTATAAATAACCATGAACACGACCAAATTAAAGCAAGAAAGAAGAAAAAATATATTTAATACCGACCCGAGGGTACACTTTTCCCGAACCCGCTTTTGAGCCAACTTTAGAACCAATTAGAGCCGAACCGCTCTCAGTCAGACCTTACCCGTCGAACCTTCCTTCGATCGGGAGCCCACCTGTAGCTACCTCCGGACAGGGACTTCCCTCAGTTCGAAAGCTCGGAAATAGCTTGGCAATGAGGAGTGAAATACACTCACCGAAGTCCCGAAGTAACTTCGCCCAAAACAGTGCATTTAGAGCAACTCCTATTTGTCCTAAGGCCTTGTGGGGGCTTTCTTCCATTCTAAAATTCATCCCCCTTTCCTCTCCATATCGGGAAGAGCGTCTTGTCTTCAAAACTTACGCTTTCTTCCTCTGCAATGGAAACTTTAGCTGCCGATTCTGTTTCGACCGCCGATTCTGCTGATTTAGCCCTGGATTAATCCTTCCTATGTCCCTCCCTTCTGTTCCCCCCTATTATGTTTAAGGCAGTAGCTAGTCATTCAGTACAGCAGTGGGTGGCCGACTGTCGGTGTCGGCGAACTCAATCCATCTTTGTACGACCCCGGCCTGGCCGGGGAGATGGAGATCTTTCCATCAGATGTTAATACCACTGCTTTCGCTAGTGAAATAGACCTCATTCCTGAGCACAGCTCTGAGGCAAAGAATATTAGCTGATACCACTATGGTTTCGCCGCTAAATCTATTACTACTTCCACACCTAAGCAGTCCCTATTTAAGGACCTTGCTTAGCTTATTTTCTTCTTTCTTCGCTTCGCTCGAGTGACTACACGTACAAGGCTTTCAAAAAAGAGTCGAACTGGAACTGAATTCTAATTCCGTATCTCTTGCTCTAAAGAAAAAGTACTCCCCAATCTTGAACCAAGGTTTTGACTCTTTTTTTGTTAGGTACACGTTTGACGGGGCCTCAACTGCTACATCTTGTAGCGAGCGGACCAGGATCCTCGTTAACACCGGTCGGTTTTTCTGCGGCTGGAGACTGGAATAGTCGTTAGTCTTATGCAGGCAATTACTCTAAATAAATAATATATTAGAATGTACAACTACGCTAATATCCTCCCTCAAAGGAGTCGTGGCGGGATAGGAGTGAGTGTGAGTGAGACGGGCTCGGAACTAGGAGAAGGTTGGCTGAGACAGGAAAGGCTGTAGCGGGAAAGAAGGGGGGGTATCGGGAGTGGTCTCAAGGTAGGAAAGGAAAAGAAAGCGCAGCTCATTCTCCTTAGTGTACAAGGAAGAAAGGAAGGGGGCTTTTAGATCCTTGGGAAATCCCTTTTCTTCTTCTTCAGGCTCAGGTGCGGCATGGAATAAAAATAGAACAAGGAGGGCAAGGGCATAGATTGAGATGTTAACAGGTATTAGGTTTCCCCCTTGATACTTGATAAAGAAATCTAAGCCCTTATAGGAAAAGGAGTTCACTCTGACATCCAAGACAAGCTCCTTTGAAACACAAGTACGAAGAGTCGATAGTGCAATTTCCCTTGGATTGAATGACTATGGGTATGGGATACGCTCCTGACACTCCCAAGTAGGCATTAGGCAAGGGATTGATCAAGGAGAAGAGAAGGCAGCCTGCAAAGAACGTAGGAATTTCTGGTATACCCGATAAACTGTACGGAAAGCCTTTCGACTGGATCCACCGCTTCTTCCCTAAACGATCCCTCGCTACCAACTTCTATCAACTCGGTCTACCAACTAAGAGTTGAACAATCGCCTATACCTTCTTATACTTTTTTTCTCACAAGATACCTTAGCCTTAGAAAGGGGGAGATCCTAAGTACGTACTATTACAAGAGTGAACGGGGATAAACCTGGATGAATCCTTTTGCGATTACAATCTCCATCAGACAGTCTAGGATTTGGATGACCCTACTGAGCTAGACCTGGTAAGATCTTACTTAATCTATGCCCGAACTCTTCCTCGATCCCGTTCAAAGCAATGTCTGTCAAACTTTCTCCACTGGTCTCTTCATCGTCCTATAAGGGCGGGGCTTCTATCGATAGATAGTTTCACAGCATCTCCGTTTTCTTTTTCTCTCCTTTTTCTTTCTGGGTAAGTGGAACGCTACGACCTCGTAAGGCCTCCCAATAAGAGTTAAGTCGTTACGCCGACAAGTAAGGAAGGAAATAGTCAAAACGCTATGACCACAGACTGAATCATGAGCTAGGAGGAGTACGAGTGATTAGCGGGAATGTTCGATTGCTCGTTCGCTAAAGTCCTGTCTGCCTGCCTGTTGATTCAGTACGTTCCTATCCCCAAGGGGAGTTTGATCAATCTTCCTCACCCAGCAAGAAAACGGATGCGCGAGACTAACGCTATAGGCTTGATAGCGTTAGCGCTTAGTCCGTTGCTTGTTGGTTTAGATTGAGCAGCCAGGTGGGGGAGAAAGCGGCCGTTGCACTGAAAGGAGTGTAATCTAATAGAATCTATCTATCTTTCCTGTCCTTGAGGAACTGGTTAAAGAGCTTAGGCAAGACTTGCTTCTGAGGCATTTCAGACTTTACTTGCTGTTGCCGATATGATCTTTTCTCTTGTTGAAGAAGTGGAGTTTTGCTGTTATCGTAGATAAGAGTTACGGAATTGATAGAGCGGAACCCAATCCCCTAGCTAGGTTTGAAAGAAGAACTGCAGCTCGATTTGAGATGAAATCTGGCAATAGCTCTAGGGCTGGTTCTGCACCAGATAAGAGAGTTGGGATTGAGCTTTCACTGTTCTCAAGGTAGCGAGTGACTCTCGTCTCGGTCTTCTGGAAATGGAAAGGTAGTTCTTAGAGCCAATTCCGTGAGTCGAGGGTGAGAAGAAGCTCTTCTAGTCAGAGAAGAGTCTAGTTTCGAACCTGTGCACTCCTCTACTATGAAAGCTTCTATCACGAATGGGAATCGTGTGATTCTTTCTATCCCCGTACTTTCTCGCTCTTATGGAGTTGTATTCCCTAGGTTATGCAGTTATCTTCCCTGGCCTGACAGTAGTAAAGGGAAAATCACTTGAGCTTTTTCGCTGCTCTAGATGCTATCGAATCGGAGTTTCCTTGAGGGACTAATAGAGGGAGAAAGAAGATTGATGCAGAGAGGAGTAGGTGCATTGATGCCGCAAATCCGATGTTAGTAAGAACTGGTACGAATGGCATTGATGCATCGAATGCCCTCTTTGACGGGGTTGTGACAGACTAGGTTGTGCAAGAAGCCGATTATTCGACCATCTTTTCCAATAGTGCCATTTAATTGATGCTATCGAAGAAGAAGGAAGGCTCAGACTAATTTCCTTAGAAGCGTCTGTCTCATGCCAAATGTCTTAGAGAATCTGCTACTCTAGAGGAAGGTGCGAAGCGTTCAGCTAGCCACGCACACGAGGAGGATTCATCTTTCAACAGCATTTCCGATCTTAGCGCTTTCGACTTCTCATCGAAGATGCCCATAATAACCTCTTTCGGAAGAGATGGCATCGAAAAGGTTTAGATATCCTTCTTTTCTTTTGTAAAAAAGTCCTAGATATGCCGCATCCACCGGTAATGGCCGAGAGTACTAATCCTAGGTGCCTTAAAGAGGGGATTTGGCTGTCCTAACTTCTTTCGGGGAGTAGAAGATACCCACGGACATTGAATAAGAATAAATAGGCTCTTCCGGTCCCTTTCTCCGAGTATGGATGGCAGGTATCAGTTATGCGCACCAGACCTGTACTTGTGCTATCGAAAAGGCAATGCCCAATTCTTTCCTATGCAAAAAGGGGAGCTTTTAGGAATCTAGCTAGGGCCTGTGATCCGGTGATCCCTATAATATATAATAGTAGTAGAAAGGGGGTATTAGGAAGAATAGGGTGGACAAACTGTCTTGCGAACCTTGCTTACAGGAGTAGCAGGTCTGGGCTGCAGATGAATTCCCGGTCTTGTCTGCGGTTAATCAATAGTCTAAGGAAGATGGCACAGTGAATCAACAGAATGCTTTGTTGATGGCGCGGGTAAAATGAAATGAGAGCAGGATTTTGATGTCACTTAGAAGGGCCAAAAATCTCGAGAAAATGAAAGAATGCATGATTTTCATGGGCTCTATAGGCGGAAATGGCAGTTATGCCAATTTTCCCGGGTTTTCATGAAATCGGTTGTTTTCAAATAGGTTGTGCGAAGTGACATATAAGAATATGCCAGAACTCGTAGCCTTGTTGAAATAGTCTCCTCTTTCTTCTTCCAAAGGCGGGCCAGGCCATATGATGACACTTGGTCTGGTCCGCCTTTGGAAGAAGTCTCGTCTCGAAAAGACCAATTGAAGCTTTGGGACTGGCTCTGAAAGAATAGGACTTACTATACCATGAACAGACTCCTTGATTCTTTAATAAAAAAGAATTTGTTAGCTTTAGTGAAGTGACCCGTGGGGCGGGGCACGAACGGCAGGAGAACCTTCTCTTCTCTTTTTCCTGGGACTAAAGCTGCCTTTTGTTGCTTATTCCTATCTTTCCGGACTTGTCCGATTAAGAAAGAGAAAGTAGCCCTTGGCTTGTTAGTCTTCCATGTTCTTCTTGTTGGATTTCCTCTTTCTTTCTCTGAGAAACCCCTGGAATCCTTACTATCAATTAGATCTTCTTTCCTAGTGAGTCATACCTTTGACTACTCCTTCCTCTAACAAGTAAGCAAGTAAACTACCTTTTGCACTCTCCGTTTTTTCTTTAGTCAGACTAGTGACTGAAAGCATTTCTCGCCTGTCGCCCGGGTTAACAGGATGGGGATGGATGGGATATTCTCACAAGAGCTGATTCAATGGGAGCTCCGATTCCTATTCACCGGAGCTAATTCTTTTTTTTTGCAGAACCCTAGCTAATGGCTCACTGAATATCTTCCCTTTTACCTTTTTTTCCCTCGCTTCCAGCTTCCCCAATGGGGAACTTCAATTCAATCTATTTGAACTAATAAGAATCTCTGCCCCGAGCGGCTAACTATTTTTAGCTATTCAAAGCAAAGAGAAAGAGTGAAAATCTCTCTCCTCCAACAGACGAGATAGCTGCCCTTCAACAGGAGGAGAAAGAGAAGTCTTCAATAAGATACCACCGATTCCACTTAAGCAAGAACAGCTTCTCCTTCCCTATTAGCGCTACGAAGCTAAGTGGTAATAGTGACCTTTGCTTTGATTATAGGTATCCCATATCAGAAGTAGATTCCCTGGCTGGGGTAATAGGCTATTCAAAGCAGAGAGAAAGAAATGCTTTCATCATAAAGGAACAAAGCCTCAAACTAGACCAGATTCTATTCTTTTTGATCTTCGACTTCTATGGCCCCTTTCACATCCTGTAAACACCGGAAACAATAAGGCGGCCATAGCTCGAGGCTGAAGCACGGATCAGCAATTACCTACTGCCTCAGCCCCCTATCCCACGGCAAGTTCTGCTTTCTATTGAAGAATCTCAGAATTCTCCGTTGATACGACATGCTATTTTTTCCATTCATTCCCTTTCAGGATCAGTCCCTGGTCTTGCAAACTTTATTGATGGTATGGACGAATACCTCGCTTCATCAAAATGTTAAAAGATCCTAGTCCTACTTAAAAGCCGAGTACTCTACCCTTTAGTTAGAGTTAGCAACCCAAAGAAAATCCTCGACTTCCACTTCAGGAAAGGTCTGGGAAGCTAGGACCGCTTATAAAGTATGATCCAATGCTGGTCTCAGGTCTACAAGCAAGGGAAGGCGGGGGAATAGAAAAAGACTCGGGGGTTAGGACAGGCGAGACCTAAGCCAACCAGCTTAAGTAGTCATGAATTGGGTAAAACATTGGATTGGGGACAGGAGCACTAGAAGAGGTCTTCTTTTGAGAAGAGCTAGAAACCCCCCTTAGCCAGCCTATGTATGGAATGTAAAATAACCAACATGGGTCGGAAAAGAGGGAACCTAGAATGTCTTTTTACCGTCTTAGCCTGCCTTTTCAGCTACTTAATGACCGAGGGTTGAAAGACAAGAGAGCACAATCCACATAAAGCTATGCTCTAGCTCCGCGCCTTTCCTTTTATGATAAGTTAACAAGAGCTGACTGCAACTTGATCTGTAATGAAAGTCTCGCAGCATTCTCTTCCTCTTCGCCCCTTCCTTAGTCCTGTCTTCGCCTTTATAACTGACTAGGGACGGTCACTCCGTTCCTGTCCCTATCCCGATGATAGAAGTGGAAGGTGATCAATAATCAACGCAGCTTGTTTCAAAGACATCTCTCTCCATTTCGTTAGTGATTATCGGTCGATTTCCCTCATGCAGGAAATCGAACTAAATCTTCTTATTCATTCACGGTCTTACTTATAAAAGTCGAGAAGCGCTCCAACCAAATAGTAAATTTCGATCTTTCTTCTCTTATGTTATGATATATCCTTACATACTCCTTCCTCTTCTTGCCTGATACAGAGAAGAAGGCTTCAAGCACAACCATTGATCGACCTGTGGGATTTCACTAATGTCAATATGATGGATAAGAGGAACTTATCTATGAGCTAGAGGAGTGAGGCTAAGCTATATGCTACCCTATCTTATTAAACCTGAAATGAAAGATCTTGAGACTGGGATAGTGGGATATTACGCCAATGAGCCCTCTAGGAGTAAGCCCTTTGCTGGTGCCCTAAAACCCTCTAGTCTCAGGGGAGATGAGACAAAGGCAACTTTGCCAGCCAGTAAGTCAGTCTCAGCAACTATCCTTTGGTTGTATCCAGTCAGTAGTGAATAAGCCAATGAGAAAGCCAGCAAGTAATCCATTGAGTAATTACTTACTTCTTTTTTCAGTCCACTCGTGCTAGAATAAGTTAAGTTCTTCTATAGTATAGCGCCTTCCCTCGGGTCATGAGCTGCTTTTCTAGCTAACTGCATTCGGCAATGTGGTTCTTCTATTCCATTCAATAGCAATGCAGCCGACTCCTCTCTCCCATGTCTTATAGTATAGTCCTAATCGGGGAAGTCTGCTTTGCTCCATCTGAGGCTAGGCACCTAATCTCCCAAAAAGAAGACTTGAAGAGAGAGGGCGAAGGTCTCGTATCAACCCGACTTTTCTCTTAGCTTTGACTTAATAGATGCAACAAATGCTCTCACTTATCTTGCTGTTGAAAATGGGATGCTAATCTTTGACACCGAATCCTCTCTTTTCAGGAAGCTAGGGAGCTAGTCTTTACCGAAGAGATCCTTTTCATCACCTTCTTAGCGCTCCGTTGCAGCTACAGAAGTAGCACTCAGACTAGCAGGGCATTCAATAGCAGCGGAGTCTGTAACAGCTTATGCTAGCACAACAGCCAATCTTCTATAATAAATAATATTCTGTCCATCTATGAATCTTTCCTTCCTTTACTCTTGATCGGATTAACTATTTCGTATAATAAGAAGAATGCTTGAGATTCCAAGTAAGGGCATTCTTCCTGCTAGGCTAGGTCTTTCAGTAAAGATAGCACCTATGCAAAAGCCTCTCTAAAACCCTAGATGCATCGAATCCGGTCTTAGCATAAAATACTTCTTTTCGAGAAGGAAGTAAGGCATTGAAATTAGGAAAGGAAATGGCATTAGCATTACTACCAAAGCCAGGAGCCGAAAAGAGATAGATGTGCTTACTGTTTCGAAGTGACATAAAAAATAGTAAGAGAATGGATACTTTGTTAGTTCAACCATGATGCGAAGTGGCCACCTGTCGGTGGCAGACTTCAAATCAATGGAATAAACACAACCAGTAGAGCCTTTCAGCCTGTCCAGAGGTGCTGTCTGATCAAACGTCCCATCCTGAGGGATTGAACGTAAGACACAGGCCAACCACTCATGGAAAGGCGTTGATTGATATAGTTTCCTATAGCAAACACACGACGCTTCCCTCACAAACACACGAAAGTCGACCAGACATGGGTGGCAGCTCCAATTCTTCAAGATATAGGGAGCCTACGAACGAACCAATCTTGACTCCAACCACTAATTAAAGTGTTTGAAGAATCAAATGGGTAACGGACGTAGTGTGCCCGTTGACGGTGGCCAGTGTCTGCCCTCAGTTTGAATAAATCTCATGAGGTTTGCAAAACTCCGGAAGGAGACTAGTGAAGATAGACCGGTGATGCTTTATTGACTTTAATAACTTATCACCGCTGTCAGCACCAGCCCGATACAACTTGGACAGTCGTTCGGCAAAGCCGGAAATAGAGAGAGATGTGATTAGATTAGCACGAGGAAGGGCAGAATCTTGGTCGAATCCCTTTTTGCTGCATTTTACTTTCTTCATTCAACTGAGAGAGAGTCTGTTGAAGATCCCTCCGCCCTATTAATTAGTAAAGCTACTTGATCATCTTCAGATTGGCGTATCTCCTCGTGTCGCGAGGACTTCCCCTCGGTCATGTTCTTCTGTGGATTACTGGTTTCGCCAATTTTATCTGACTTTGGGGGCCTTGTCTTTTGAGCAAATAAGAGCTCGCATAGCTTCTATAATCTCCATCATCAACTATAGCCTTTCTTCGGTATTTTTGTTGAGTTTGGCTATGGCTTCTTTAGGGGATATTTCGTCTTCGTTGGTTACAAAGACGTGTTCTGTTCTTGACACTTCTGATGAGACAGTACGTGCCAAATCTTCGGACTCATCGGAAGACGGGTCATCACCGGGTTCTGTTTGGCCTCCGGGATTGTCATATATGACAACCGATGTTGCTCGTGACACTTAAAATCCTTGGCTTTGTTTTTCCAACCTCGCCCTTGCTCGCGTTCGTCGAGATTAAGTTTCAAACAACTGAGCAAGAGGGATGTCGGAATCTATTTAGGGGACCATTTTGCTTGCCCTTCTTTTCCCGCCTTACCCACCATGTTAACTGTTACAACAGATTCTTCGTGCTCTTTTGGAACCGGGTTATTTTGGGCTGTTTTGGTGTTTGGGCAAGCTTTCTTTTTATTACCCGTTGACGGGCCCTTCGGGCTGCCCTTTGTTTGTTGAGGTTTCTTCTTGCCGTCTTGCGGCGAACAACTAGGGGGGTATATCCTGTCCTTCAGACATAGGTACGGGTCCCCATTCAGTCTTCTCATTGTCTATTGCCATAGGGCTAAACGAATTGCTTTGCCCCCTTTTCATAAAAACTCAAATTTCAGTCCTTTGCGGTAAGGGATTCGCTAAAGAGGTACTTTGGTTTGTCGTAGTCGGGCCTAGAGGTGCCTGCCCTCTTCGGCCCCCCTTCTTTTCCTTATGTTATGACAAAGCCTTTTCTTGCCGGCCTTCTTTCCCATTCCAGCGGCTTGTTCGCTCGTAGATGCCTCATCGTTCTCAACATGTATGTTTCCTTTGCTTGCTGATCCGGTCTTGAATAGTTTGTTTAAGTGTTGGTGCCATGCCCCCCAATTCCATGGTACTTCACAAGTAGTCATTCGTATTGCACCATCTCGGTTTAGGCCGAAGAAGAAAGGTTTAGTTTTCGCGCCCGTTCTACTCGCCCTTTCCGTCCAAAAAAGACGGATTATAAGGTTTTTTCCCAGGTTTTAGAACTTTCCCCGCTGTCCTTCTTTCAGCCGGTCCTAACTTCCTTCTCTTCTGGTTAATCCTATGAATCGGTAATCGGATCGGCAACAGGTAACAGGCTTTATCTGGGTTCAATTCCTTGATTCCTACCCGGACCTGCATTGGATTAATTCCTTCGATGCTTGCTCGGAGCGGGGTCGACTCAATATCGAGAGACTCACCCACCGAGGACTTTATCGCACCTTTATGTCTCCATCTCTCGAGTCGAGCTCAATCTCTGGCAGGTATTGTTTGGTCTGGAGTGCGGTGCATCTTTCTGGATGATGAACCCCTGTTTGAAGATGAGTGGATCGGGAATCTAACCCAGCGAAGAAAACGGCTACTTATAAGTCAGGCGCACTAGCGCACCAAGCAAGAAAACGGCTGGATTGACTGGCTAGCTCGTGCAATCAACTAAGAATTCCTTTTCATAATACGAAAAGAGCCCTTTCAGTCCTCTCCCAGCAAGAAAACGGATGCGCGTTAGCGAAAGCCTATAGCATTGGACTATAGAGAATATAATATATAATTCGAAATCACCGGTAGTCACATCTAGCTATCAAAGAAGAAGCTTACTGGGCTTATCCCAATAAAAGTTAGGGAAGGAAGGCAATCTTTTTCCTAAAGAACCTCAGCTTGCATACCTTTTCCTTCCTTATCCATCTTTACCTAAAGGACGATAGGAAGATAGGAATGATGTGAGCATTAACGTCCGCATCGTCCGGGTCAAACTACAGGTATGAGTTCCATCTTACTTGGCCCGAGCTTACTACTCCTACTGGGATACTCTAGAATAGGCAGCCCAGAAGCTCGTAGCACGATCCCTATTTCTTTGAGAGCTCAGCCAATCCGAGAGTTTCTTCATAGAAGAATCTTTCTATGGGAATAAAGAGAAAGAGAGGGTACTGATCACTAGCCGAATCTGCTACTGTAGGAAAGAAGATCTATGTGACCAAATTTTCCTGTGATTTGTTGATTCACATCGATAAAACCAGCTGTGTGCCACATACATGGCACGAATCCCGAGTTTCCTCTTACCGATAGGCATCAATCCAAGTCGCTGAGGGACTTAACTAGGAGTTCCCCTCTGGACCTGAGAGAAGAGAAGGTTCGCGATCCTACACAGATTCTCAATCAATATGCATTGAATGATGGTCCATTCCCTGGAAAATTAGGGTAAGCCAAAGGTTCCGTTCACGGATCAAGTAATTTAATATATGATCTTTCTGATTCCGATAAACCGCATACGATATCAATGAAGGCTAGGAAAAGGAAGAGGGCGGGTTTGTAGCGGAGGTATACTCTGGGAGCGGGGAATCTATATATATAGTTTGATTGCTCGTGAAAGTTCCCTCCACTGGGTTGTCAGCTGTGGCATCAACAGCAGTAGATTTGGCGACAGGTGAAATTCTTTTTGAGTTCATACCCGAAAATCGTAGACAATAAAAGGGGCGGCAATCTTATCTAATAACTATAATCGGAGCGTAGCCAAATAACAAACTATTCCTCTTTCGCGATGCGATTTGGAAAGGGATCTTCGAAGAGTTTACTAGCATTCAACAACCCGAAACCATTGATTGAATGGCGTTCGCTAAAATGATCAAGGAATCCCTTCAGGAATACTCCCCGCGGTACATTTCTTGCACTTGGATGCCATGTCAGAAATTCATACAACTAAGAACATCTTCTATTATTCACAGATCTACGAATATAAATAGGCTCTTTGAAGGACCGACAGAGCGCTAAGAAGGAAGAATACCTATACTGCAATAGGAGCATGGGCGGTGGGTGGACAAGCTTTGGCAAGTAGGCAAGTAAGCTAGGAATGGACTATCTTTTCAAGGGGCGAAGAGTAAAGAGACCATTTTCTTATAAAGTCAGTAATTCCCGATGCCGAGCTACTATTGGTTTTGAATGGACATCAGAGACTCTTGGCGCCTAACAGATGTGGGACTTATGCCTTTCCGATATGCCCATTTTGAAAGAAGGAACTGTTGGAGGAATAACCGCTCTTAGTACAAATGAACTGACATGACATATTAGCCCTTGCTCCCTTGCAACCAGGAGTAGCTGCCACTGGTCTTTCTTTCGATTCGGGCATATCTTTAATATGAATATGAATCTAGAAATTCCCATTGAATGACCAGCTGAGATGATAAGAACATTCGACGACATTAGCATCCGAACAAGCTCATGACATCTCGGGAGTAGCTCTTAGGGGGATATCCGATCTTCGAGAATCCACTGCTTGAGAATCTTTCCCTTTCTTACCGAAACTCTTATTGCCCTAGAAGCCAGAACTCTTAACTAATCCTTAGGCGAGCGAAGGGACTCCCCATACGGGACCGGGGAGGCACGAGCGGTATAAGAAGAAGTGAGGGAGAAGCCCGTAGCTCAGTTCAGTACTGCTTTACTAAAGCTTTTTCCCGTGGCGAAATTGACTATTGTAATCACCACCGGCTCAGTATACCACTTACATTATGGCTGGGCAAAAGCCTATCTTGATCAGAACTTAGTACATGGATTCCTCTTTTTTTTAACTGATCGAATCGAATAAAGAGAGGGATGAGTGCGAAAATGGAGCGCTGTGCCCATAGTACTAAACTAAACCTAACCATGTCTTACTTCCATAAACCATAAAAAACATCGATTAGTTTGGTAAGCTGTCTAGGGATAAAAACCTTAGTTAGTTATGCAGCTTGCTTCCAAGCTAAAGACCAAAGACCGAGGTTACAATTTCGAGTTACTTTTTGGGATTTACTTGTTAACATCGGACCAATGATCCGGCTATTCTATTCAAAGTTTTGTTTCTCCTGTTGAATGTAGTTTCTCCGGAAGCGAGCTACTGACTAGTGGCAATCGGGACGGAGAGAAGACTAGCTATAAAACTCCGGAAGGCGCTAACAAACCGACTCTGCTTCCCTACTGAGCCCTTGAACACGGAATATGCTTTGCATAGATTAGAATTGAGTTCCTGGGGCTATTTGAAAGCTTATTATAAGCATTTTCTTTCTAAAAGAAACCATCAATGATTCTGCCCTCTCGTCCACTCACTACAGGCAATAAAGACTTGTTGACTGCCCAGCTTGAGGGAAATCTTTCTTCAACTGATAAAAACTTAGACTCATATTGAAACTTCAAACTTCGATTACTTATTTGAATGCAAGGTTCAGCAAGAGTTCAGCGGAGAATACTGCCCTGCAACAAAAAGACTAGCAAACTACTAAACCCGAAATGCTAGCTTTACCTGAAATATTGAAGAGGAGACCGAGCTTGCTTCGACAGCTAAAACCCGGACTTTGCTACTGGAGAGCTACGGAAACCAGTTGCGGTGGTGAAACCGAGGTAATGAACTTCACCCCTATTCATATTCGGGCTTGATTCCTGGTTCGAGATTGAGCTTTCCTCTTTATAGGCCCTGCCTTTTTATTCTTCCCACTTGGATAAGAAAGATTCTATTCCAAGGAATAACGTAGAAAAAGAAGATACATTTCTCTAAGGACGGGACGGGGCTACCCAGCAACAGACGAAACAAACCGCTTTGGCTTACTACACTCATTCTAATTCTATACTGGACGACTTGAGCACCGATTTCAGCACCTTCGGACCCTGTCTTTGCTGGTAGATGGATGCGCGTAGTTAGGTACGGCAGGGGAAGAGCCCATAGGGGGCAACCTGCCCTATTTGAGTGAGATTTGAATGTAGTTCCAGGGCGAAAGCGGATTATTCATATGTATTGTCCCCATGGTACCCTTCTCCTCCATTTCGTGTTTAGGCCAGATCGGAACAGCTTACTAATCCTTAGGTGCGGGCGGGGTAAGAGGCTTCTCTTCTCCTCAAGCAATTACCTCTATCTAAGCCGTCAATTCACATTGCCTACGTTCTTTCACTGCTCTCCTCAGGTTCTCCATCAGCTGGATGTCCACTAAACGAATCCCGTGAAAGCTTTGATAAGAAAGACGACGATCCCGTCCTGGCAAAGTAAGCAACCACTCCGAAAGAGGACCTTTCAAGCATACCCTTTCTACCATGAGACGAAATGCCATCAAACCCATGAACAGGGGAAAGCTTATTGCAAGCTCTCGGCACTGAGGAGGAGACCGCCCTTCTTTCTTCACTATCTGGCTCTGGCTATCGAGAAGATAACTTGTCCTCATGGTCTCCTAAGGGTCTTCCCCTAGGCATAACCAATAGACAAAGAGTTCCAACTATCGAATCAAAGAGGAACGGAGCCGCTTTCCCCAGTTGACGAGAGAAAGAAAGGAAATGAGCCCATCACCTATCTGAAGCTGAAGGGTAATGCTGAAAGCATTAGAGTCTTGATCCCCTGCTTAACCTGAAACCTCTCAAGCCAGGGAAAGATTTAAAGTTCAGACTATGATGACTGGCATCCTCACTTACGCAACGAAATGGAGTTGATGGAGTAGCCAGTGCCCTTGAGTTATTCTCTTCGGTATCGCCTTGAAAAACAGAATAGAAGAAAGGTTAACAGAAAGTCTCACAAAGAAGAAGAGAAGATGAAGTCTAACAGCAGGTCTTGGGGATAACAGTAGATTGATGAGTGATCCCCTCTGAATCAGGGAAGGTAGGACATTCTGAACCTTAACCTCTATTGGATGAAGCAACCATATAACTGACGATATTGATTTAGTAGCGAGATCAGTTACACTAGCCCGGGCATCATCGCTGTCTTAGCGCGAACAGTCTGTAGCCAAAACAGAGTAGAGATTCAAATGGAGGGATGTGAAGAGAAATGAAGTCAATGACACCACACCAGACCGACCGGAAAGGGAAGAAGTAGCTACCATTTCACTTTTCCTTTACATGCTTTCCCCTGTCACCAACTCGGATGTCACTGTCAACAAGAAAGAGAGAGAGGGGGAAGTCAGGGTGAGGGAGGAGAAGAAAGGGTGTCAGGGACGAAAGAAAAAGTACCCAATAGAGACAATAGATCACGTAGTCCCCGGAGTAAAATACCGAACCTTAATATACCTCTTCTTCATCCTTTGCCCTGACTAAATCATCCCACTAGGAAATAAATCTTCCAGCCGTCGTTCCAGCTGAGCTTCGAACAGAGAAAGCAAATAGCAATGAAAGGGCACTCGAAGCAGGTCCTTCTGTTAGACTTAATTTACGAGGAAGGTCTGAGGCACGAAGTCTTAACGAGCCACTCTTGATCTTAGAGGAGACCCTATTGAGAAGATAGGGTTTTTGAACAGCTCCTAACCTACCAACCAACCAAAAAGGGAAACACATCCCAGGCATAATAATATGAAGAAGAGCGTTTCCTAGCCGTCTTGTCCTTGGGGAAGGAAGTACCACTCTTGAATCAAAGCAAATAGAAAAACAGCCACTATCTTAGCAGCTGAAAAAGGGCTTTCATAGGTTCGATACGAGGCATCGCAGGGAATCTGAATAGGGAAGAAGCGGAGCCTCAAGCCAATCTCAAAGCATCCTCTCGGGGTGGAAGAACACTGTCCGAGTGCTCCCCCGAGAGGATGCTTTGAGATTGGCTTGAGGCTCCGCTTCCTTCTATTCAGATTCCCTGCGATGCCTCGTATCAGAGACACTTTTCGTTTTCAGTTCATTGTCTTTTTCTCGAGTTTAGGGGAGAACTAAAGCAGGTGATCACTCTAAATAGCGTAAATAGAGTGTTTGGTGGATCCCCAACCCCTCTTTGAAATTCGAAGGAGATCAAAAGTATGCTTATGAAGACGTAGGTAGATTTGGCGATATGGCCATAAATAGGGAAAGAAAGAACCATACTCGCTCGAACTTTTACCATTGTACAGAAGCCAACCAAAAGGAGTTTATACATCTTGGGAAAGAGCACGCTACAAAGCGAAACTGGGCCTCAACGGAAAGATGACTCCTGACTTTGTAGCGTGCTCGATCGGCGACAGAATAAGGAAGTTTCCCCTGATCAAGAAAGAAGGTCAGCGACTAGTCGTATTGTCATCAGATGAATGACTAGCCTTGGGAGGCCTTTTGAAGTGGAAAGCAAAAGAAAAGGCATCTCGTTGCATTTATTGGCGAAAGAGCTGGACTTGACCTTCTATTCTAGCCGTTCCGTTAGAGGGGAATGGAATGAAAAAGAGAGGTGAAAGCAAGGAAGCGAAGCGGGGAAACGCAGGAATGAACTCATTTTCTTGGTGCCATATTTACATTTTTCATTTTTTCAAGACATCCCAAAGGTTTCAACCGCTTCCCCCAACTAAAGCTTGCATTTTTTCTAAAGGATAGCCCCTTCGAGGTCTGGCTCGTAAGCCAAGCACTTAACCCTTGCTCGTCTGCTGATGACGCTACTCTAGTCCTTGAGTCTCACTGACTTTCACCCTGAGCGTCGTTCAAAAGAATCTGCTGAATCGCACTTCCTATGAGTGCGAACTCTCTGGCTATTCAAGTCTTTTGGCATCGTGGGCTCCCCCACAACATCTCGGATTATCTTCTCTCCACAATCTTTCCTGCTCGACTGCCTTTGCCCCAAAGCAAGTGTGCACCAAGCCCACAGAAAGCTCCCAACCGATGTTCCCACCCAAAAAGCCAACTGTGCAGCTTAACAAGTCCCCCATTTCATTTCGCTTGAGAACGAGGCCCTTCTGGGCTACGCTAAACCTGTTCGTGGGATCTTTCTTCTTCCCTCCCCCTTTTTTTTGACAGTCACTATCTATGTAAGTTCGACTAAGAAATAGCTAGTTCTGCTTGTCTCTAACTCATAGCAAGAGAGCAAAGGCAGGAAGGAAGGCTCCAAACTCAAAGAATATCCCAATGCAATCCCTTTAAGCTATCCTTCTTAACCAGCCTTCGTATGAGTGAAGTAGCCCATGGGTATGGGGTACGAACGGATAAGAGAAGAGGACTTGTTTCGCGCTAGGGCGCTCAGTCCGTTGCCAAGGAGGGCCTAAAAGAAGGGTCCTTCGAACAGTGAGATAATGGTTTTCTATCATCCCCAGTAAGAGCTCTTTTGTAATCCTCCCCATCAGTCAATTTCAGGATGGTCGTAGCCCAGGTCAATGAAGTCAACTCCCCATTTTGTCTCCACATTTTCAAAAATTTATCATGGATAAATTTGTATCCCACTTTCTTACCCAGAACCTTAACTATAAGAGACTTCCTCCATGGTTGATAAATTCTCCTTTTAGTTTCCCCATTAATGTTGATCACAAGGAGACAATTCGAAGGGCCCTGGTTATGGATTTGCTGCTCATCTTCTTCCCACTCGTCTGATTCAAAACCTTCAGACTCAGGTTCCGAGATCTCAAGATAGCATGAGCCCTTGTGCTGTACCTGCATGAGAACATCACGAAAGGACAGTGGTGGATTACCTCCTTTGATCGCTTCCATGGTCCGGGACTCTTCCCAGGGTCCGGAGGTAGCTCACAAAGGTCGCCATTCCTTAGCCCCTCATTGGTTGTTAGGCATTTTTTACTTCTTCTATTTCATTTCCATAGCGATTCACTCAACATAGAAAAGCAACTAGAGCAAAGCTAGTATCCGGCCTAAAGCTCTTGAACTAGAGGAGGGGTCTAGCATACTGAAACATAAATGTAGCTATAAAGCCTTTTTGAGCATCTTCCTTGCGATCTCCTTATCCTATATCAGAACTTTTTCACTTTTTTTTTCTATCTTAGTATGATAAAGAGTGACTTATTGACATAAGCTCGGGAAGCAGCACAAGCGAAGTACTCTCGTGAAGAGAAAGAAAACAGCTAGTTCAGCTCCTAATATCCCTATAGCAGACGGCCGTAAGTTGCATCTTGAGTCTTAAGAATTGGAGGTGAAGACTCCCTTCGCGGTCCGGTCCCCCATACATTGACCGGCTTGGCGCGCAAAAGAACAAAAGAGAGAGGCCTCTGGAAAAGGAATTTCCCGAACTCAGTGACTTGGAAAATTCTCCAGCATTCACCCTTAAAATAAAAGGAAGGAGAGGAAAAAAAGAAACTAGACAAATTCAGCGGATTTCTCGACCATTGACGACAACCTACTCGGCAGGAAATCGCCTAGGAATTTGCCGCTCCAATAAGCGGAAGGATAACCTAATGGCGAAGCAATACCATATGCTTCAAAGCAGCCGTTTGGAGATTGACAATAGAAGTGGTTTCTTCCTGTAGAACTCAGATGAAACCGTCAAAAAAATCAATATAGAAAGACAAGTGGCACCCACCTTTCACTATTATACTCGGGACTTCTTCTCTAGGCTATTCTCTGGGGTGCATCTTTCAGGTGTCTTATTCAATCGGCAAGGAATGAATCATGAGTTTTGAATGAGTAGAGTGCTTTAGCTGGTAGGAACGGGGGTGCACTATTTCATACAAAAGATGTTTTGATTTCACCCTTTCAACCTATGGGAATAGAAAAGGTGAACCTAGAGATTTAATCATATACATCTTCGAATTGAAATAACGAAGTGAAGCCTACCCGAGCTGCCTGGGGTAAATGGAATGATGCAGAGCTCGAACTTGACCCTCCTTACACAGAGGAGCGACCGGTACAGTTCTTCCTCCACTATATGAATGATAAAAACACGACAACTAAGAGTGGGCCTCGCCTGTCATCTACCAGAAAAAACTAGGAAGGCAAGAGAAAGCAACCGCCCCTTGACCTAACAAAGACACTGACCAACCTAATCGAATCGAGATTCGAACAGAAAAACTCAAGACGCATTTTGGCACTAAGGTATGGTCTTCGGAGAATCGGTAAGACATAGCGGACGACCTTCCTCAGTCATTGGCAAAGTACCCTTTCTCCACCTTTCCTCGAACTTATGCCATAGCCCTCGGTGGATTCGAACCACCAAACAAGCCACTTCCCCTTGAATGCTCTGATACCGGAACCAGTCTCTCTCTGGATCTGAACCTGGATTATCTGAGCATCGTATATATGTCATAAGCTGGATCTACTGTTTAACCAAAAGATTCAATTGCTCCGGGTCAACTTCTCCCGAGCCTGCTAACTACAGTGCTGGATGGTGGGCGTGAGCATATATGAAATCAATCTCAAGTATTGGCATTGGTACCTCCCATGGGAATTCCTCTTTCCTTCGGATTCTGCCTTGAGCATTTCGCTACTGAACTATATCTTAACACTGCTAGATCGAGATGATCACACAAAAACCTGGATCGATGAAATAAGCCTTCAAAGGGCTCCGTTCGGGCCTATCTTTTGATAGTCCCTTCACTCGCATTCGTCTTGTCCTTCCTGATTCACCCCATTCGAGATGAGCTAATGAACTCTTTTTTTTATTTTAGAAGGACAGATACACTTCGTCGCTTTCTTCACTCCTGCGCCTTCAGTAGAAAGATTGAGGTATTTATATCAACGCAACGGCTAGAAAGCGCATACTAGTTCAAAGGAGAAGCTTAGAGGACACCCGCGATGACTCTTTTATCAGTTTAAGGCTTCGTTGCCCCGTGAGCTACTTACTTTCTTTCACTATTTCTTCCTTTGAGCAAGGCAAGTGCAGATGATAGAAATAGAAAACAAAGGATTCAGGCACGACTCCAATGCTTGACGGATAGAAGCAATCTTCCCCACTTGATTCAGCTTGAAAGCGGAAAAGAAGTGACTTTCACACTTCCTTCAGCGGGAAGCCCGATGGAATGCTTTCACGCCCTAAGAAGGTCAAATAGAATCAACGGAATAGTATGAAAGGCAAGCATAAACTTTTTCTTCTGCCCGCAGAACTGAAACGTACCTCGCAAAGAGAAGAGGTTGCTTCGCTTCCTTAGAATCCTTCCTAAACCTAATAAACTTGCTCAATAGCCTTACTGATACGGCTAACAACCGGCTTAAAGTGAGATTTGAATTCAGTTTATCCTTCGACTGAGAAAGTTTCTCTTTCGGCTGAGCCTTTGGTCGAGTCCGCTGAAGGGTTCTTACCCACGGATTGCGATCTATAGATTGAGATATGAAGCAGTCTTCTATTGATATTGAATAAGTGGACTCCCCCCTTTGACTTGAGCATTGAATTGACTCTTCTTCGATAGCTTTCAAGCGCTGAACCCGATCCAATTCGTTTCGTAGTCGTAGCTTATTGGCCTGAGATTCTCATTCTCATTGAGTGGTTCGTACTTACGACTTTGATTATCAGTTTCGTGGCTCACAAGAAATCGTTATATCGAGAAAGAATTATCAAAGCTATTTTCTCTATTGGATTATCAGTTAGCTTACTAGAAATCGAACTATCTCGCCGGTCGGATGATCTTCTTCTGTGCCCGTCTTCTTCGGTGCTGTCTTCCCACTTGACTAAGAAAGACTATCGACCGAACTTAATTATATACAAGTTTTGGCTTTCCTAGACGGAACTAGCTAGCCAGACTCAATCAATAGAAATATATAAAGAAAGAACCAAGCTTCTCTACCTGTAATGTAATAAAAATAAACAAGCCTCACACCGGATTCAGGCTCTTAAAAATGTCCTGTCCCTATCTAGTCCACCAGCCAAGCCCAGTGAACCAGTCGATCCAACTTAGCTTTCTCCGAAAGCTTTTTGTTATTGTTAACAAGTCGGAGTTCGCCTGCCGCTTTCTATCTGTCTAAGTAAGCTGCTTGCTCTTTTCTCATACGAGGAAAGCCCTTTACAACAGAGGGCTGTGCCTGCGAGCCTAGCTATCTTATACAACTGATGACCACTTACTTAACTTAGTTCATTCCTTCTCGGGAGAAGATACGAAAACTCGGAACCAGAAAAACTCATTTTATGAACTCGATTTTCAAAGGGAAGCAACAGATACGAGTAGATTGAGTTTTGTCGAGTCAAAACAAGTTGATCGGGTCAATAGCGGAGGTGTGCCTCTCTTGCTGAATTGCCTCCTCGTACTGCTAGTCGTTGTTCTTCCCGCTAACGAATTTATCTGCACCTTAGTATAGTTCGAAATCATGCTTTATTCCCTTTTCCACCCCCAAGTCTGAAAAATCAGTAAGACTAGCGAGAGGTAGGTTCGGGTATGGTACTACGCTTCGTCTTGGTCCCCAATCCCGATATGGGTGAAGAAAGCAACACAATCATACGAGCCAGGTTATGTATATAAAAAGACCTTCTATGAGGTTAGGATTGAGACTACGATTACGATCTCCAGTCTCTCTAAGCGGAGTAAGCAGCCCGTTCATGAAAGTGCGATCCCATGATGTCGAGCAAGATGACTCGTCCCCTCACTAAAGATAGAATGACCGGGGATTTAACCTACAGTAGATAGATCAGAAGTAACTTCAATAGTAGGTACATCAAGAATGGAACCCTTAAGACCAACTCAGGGTGGATAGAGAGATAATTGAGCTGAGAACCCTATTACTATGACTGGCATACGGAATCTCTACTTTTCCGGGAAAGCATTCGATCCCGCCGAAGATCTCAGCGCGATCATTGCAAAAAAAAAAAGTAGCTCTGAGGGCCCTTCTTACCTTCTATGAATGACATAAGCTGGGGGAAAGCTTCCTTCTGAGGAAAGCCTGAGTTCACCACAGGGAGCTCATAGGGCACGACTAAGACATCGAACTGTCTCACTCAAACGATCATAGGCTGAGCGTCTATAAAAAACATCATGCCACCTGGTACGACTGGGGGTTGAGGTTAGATTCTTTTCCTCATGTGAGGAGCTAACTGTTCAATTCAAGAGAGTCCTGCCGATCCGAGAGCGAGAAGAAAAAGCAGAGAGCCTCCGCTCTCTCCACAATATACTAAAAGACCTCTCCCGTCAGGGGGCTATCAGCCCTATATACATGAGATAGATCCCGAACCTGTGAGTATGAATTGAAACAAGCCAGCCTTTTCTCTTTTTGGCAGAGGCATAGCACCCGAACTCTCTGCTCGATATCGTGAAGCTTTCGGCACCTTACTTCTCTTTTCTTTGTGAGAGCTCTTAGGGAGCTATGAATGAGGGAGGGAGCCCTATTAGGGAAGGGAGAAAAGTCCGAATTTGCATATAGAAATGAGGCGCATTGAGCGAGCAGTGAAGCCCCTCTCTTCATTTAGTCAATTTGTGCAGTCTTTTGACGTGAGAGTAGAAATTATCTTTTTGTTCCGTTGGTCGATCACTCTCCGCTTCAAAGATAGGGCGCTTTTCTTGGCTATCGTTGATAAAGGGAAGGGCTAGGTCCGCCCCTATGAAGGATCATAGGATCCCAACTCTCAAAATAATGCTCTTTTTCTACTAAGGTAAGGGCCGTGTTTGCGCACCTAGCGCGCATTGAGCGTGGATGGCGGGCGGGCTTGGTGGGCGGACAAGGCTCGTATTGTAGAAATGGCTTTCTCCTCCCTCACGGAGAAGCGCTCCGGGCAGCCGGGTGTTCTAGCCCCGTAAATAAGGATTCCCCCTAACTCACCAGCTTTCTGTTGCGCGATAGCGCGTGGAGGACAGTTTTGCGGCTGCGGCGCCTGTTCTACCCGCGTCTTTTTATTTATTACTGTTCTCGAACATTTTCCGTCTTAAGCTCTATTTGGTTCTCTGTCGGTTTCCAAAACACCTTTTCCTGGTTCCGAAAGGGCTTTCAACCGCAACTGCCCTTGATAACAGGGCGGGCAAACTCTGTTCCGTGAGCGGAGGGGGGGAAATGACAAAGCCTTAAGCATTTGAATCTGTATCACTATCTCCACCCACAGAGGAATAAGCAGACACAACAAGATATCCTGATCTCTCATCGACTAAATCAGTCGAATCCGCAGACAGGTCTTGTCTAATGACTTGGTTTACAAGGAATCATAAGCATGGAATCAGACAAGCAACTGAACTGCCTTAAGAAAGGGCGCCAAACTAAGCTAGCCTATTCGCTATTCTAACCAAGCCAAGCTGCTTCAACCTCAGGAATGAGAGCAAACAAGTCCAGGTTTGTTGTGCAAGTCACTGTCTTTCTCCGAGAAGATAGATCTAATCGGGCAAGCTCAAAAGTCAATATTTTTTCTTTGAATGCTGTAGAATCCCCTGCTTTTGAAAAGGCTAAGAGCCTATGAATCTTGTGTTTAAGTATGTCACTTCTGGTGAAGAAAGGGTCGATATCGATAGCACTTGCACAAGAAATTCAACAGGCATGGTACGAGAGTGAGAGTCAGATGAATATTGCGGATTCTCATGTCAAAGAGCCAAACTTGGATGCCTTTATCCTATTATAGCCGATGCTTCTGATTCAATTCCTTGCAGCTCCTTCTTTCTCTTTCTTGGAAAAAGCAGGCATATAAAAGCCACCAGATCTTCTTCCGCAAGGAATGGCATAACCTGCTCGAATCGGCCAATAAATAAAGATATTTAATTCCCGGCTTTGAAAGGAATTGGTAGAGAATGACTGGAGGCCGTTAAGGCTTTTCAGTGCATGAGGAATGAAAAGCGGAAAGAGCTTATGAGTGCACAAGAGCTGATATGCCAACAGCTGATTCAATAGCTGTGGATTCAATCCCTTCAGTCTATTCCGACTATTCCTTTCGGCGGTTGATTCATTCATGAGCTAGAGAGATAATAGCTTCGATTCGCAGGCAGGATATAGAAATCGGACACTATCTATATATAGTTGTTTATAACTCCGCGACTAAGGACTCTAGAACATACTGTATGCCTAGAACTGGTGATGCGGATAATGCGGTATCTGTCGGAATTTGAGCGAATCCAGATCCAGATGCACAAAACGATCACAAGAGACGGGAACGACGTCCTGACTAAACAAAAGCTTCTTCAATGGCCAAAGGAAGCAAATCAGCTTCACATTGGGCAAGCAGTGAATCGATTCCTACTGTCGGTCTAGATCTTCAATTAGGTAACTAGAAGGGAGGAGTGAAAGAACCGGGTATTCTTCGATCTAAACCTGCTTCCGAGTCACCTATGAATTCCTTGCTATGAATCACTTTTGAATCAGTATGAATGGTAAGAAGAGTATAGGTTTGAATCCATCCCTCTGATCCTCTAAGGGTCCAGCTACATATGCTAATAGTGAAAGATCTCTTCCCTTCACTTTAATTTACGTCGCGGAATCGTCTTAAATTGTATTAGGTAACTAAATGACTTTTGAATCACTTTCTATATCCCCCAAGGCCATTGAAACTATCCTGAATAGTAATAGTGTCTTACCTTGTTGGGGTAATCAAGGTCTTTAGACTTGAACGCAGGGTCAGGGAATCCTGGGGCAACTCCATGGATTCTCTCCCTTTCCTTAGGAAAAGCGAATAGGGCACAGTACTGGGAAAAGTTCTGTTCAGTTAGCAATTCAGTCAGCCTTAGCTAAGAAAGCGAATATCCTGCCGCTTAGAACCAAGATCCCGAATCGGAGTCCTAGTTCATAGCATAGGCACGCACTGTACATGGATCGAACGAGAAGGAAAGAAAGGCATGGAAGCAACTCGAGTGATCTGAGGGAATTCTACTATTGAATGAAGTTAGCCTTAGGTGAATAGAATACCCTTTGGCAAGCAAGCCCGGAAGTCAGAGTTGAATCTGGGGAAGCGCAGCTAGGCCACACTGCAACGGACGATTCTATAGCATTCCGCTAGCTCTTTTTTAACTAGTCTTTCCCTATTTGAGAAAGAAGAGCAAGGCCTTTTGGAGCTTGAAAAAGAGATGCCTAAACAAGAGGCTTTGAATCCACCCGCATCAAAGAAATTTTTAGCTCTCGACTGCGGTGAGCAGCTGAACTAGAGGCGTTGTTGAAGAATAATATATTTTACCTCGCCAACACTTTTTTCAGAGCGAAATTTGACTCGATTCAATCATTCCTGTAGCATTTTCATTCATTATGAACCTCTGTAACTATGCTATTGCCCTACTGATTAAAGGCCGTAGCCCCCTTTAGGAACTGATCAATTTAAGCTTCCCTTCATAACGAGATTGAACTTCCCAAGCAGACTTTATATGTCTTGTGTCCATCACGACCTTCATCATATACGTATGCAAGTAGCTAAATTGCCGGGTTCGGAAAGAAATTCCTATCTCTCAGCTCAGATTAGAGCAACAGCTGTTACGCCGCGCTTTAACTCCTAGCCCTAAGACGGAGTAGGATTACCTGATTCATTTGCTTGCCTGCCTTGGTAGGGAAAGGGCCACTTCACAAACCTCCCGGATGCTACTCATTCTATGGCAATAATAAGTTGCCATCGAAGAGAAAGCAAAGCGCTACTGCTTCTCTGGCGGGAGCATGCCCTCTTTAGTAAGATGCTGGAATCTGAGGACTTGCCCACTCTTCTCACATACGCTAAAACAACAGCTTTAGCCTTAGCCCGTGCTATTGCCGGTATCGGAGAGAAAGAAGGCATTCCTCAGGGACAGATACCACGTATTCCTTCTGATCAACTTAACTAAGCTCATTCCCTGTTTCAGGTGGACCTACCTCTAACAGTCCGCTCTGGATATCGATCAGCCCTCATTCTCCAGTTTTGATTACTCGCCTCCATCCCCGGCCAATTCCCTTCGGTTGACATCTTGCTCCTAAGGAATGAGGCTAGAGTACGACTCAACTTGCCCCATCGAATTAGGAAGACCAGTTTGGCCCTTCTCTTCAAACCGATCTGGTTGGGCTTGCTCACTCAAATGATTCGTTCCCCCTTTGCCTACGTACCAGCATCAATAGAATCTTCTAGTTCGACCACTCTCAAGTCTCATTCTTTTTCCGCTATCCGATACTTTACTTCCAGTTTCGATTACTTGCCCCGAAAGAGAAGTAAGGGGAGGCTGCTGCTTCAGATTTAGTTCAAGTATTTTGGCCCCTAAACAGCGTATTTTTGATTACATTGACAGAGGCAAAAGTGGATGTGATCTACTCTTTCGAGAGAAGTAGGGGTAATTGCCATGTTATTAACCGATCGAAACGAAGATACAATAATTGGTAGTGGAACATGAGCTGTCTCAGAAGTAGTGCCACGAGGCTTTGCCTTGTTTCCTCGCGGGCAGGAAGCACACCACACCTTAGCGCGCTGCTGAATGACGTCTGCACGACTTCGTGCTAGTCTCAAAAGTCTTTGGGTATCGATATCGACACCGATGCGGGCAAGCGGAGGGCATCAAACTGGGATATCAATTGGCTTCTTCGCTCTGTAGGTGCGCTGCGGTAGCTAAGATATACAGCGGCATTCTGATGGAGCGGGGAATGCATACTAGACTATTTATTACTACTACTATTAGTACTCTTCTTGTCCCTTTGGTTGCTGGAAGCTTGTTCCCAGCCGTTCTATTAGTTCCTTCCTCAACCTAGGGAAGATGAGCTTAAATTCTTTATTTAGTCCACATAATGATCAGAAAAGGGGGCCAGTAAGGTATGAAGGAAAAACCATAGTATTTAATCTCTCGAGCGACTCGGCACTCGCATCGGTGAAATAACGTATAATAGATAGGGAAATCGATGCTCACGTGGAAGATGATCAGACCGACCTATGAAAGCGAATCCGAGAATCTCTGCTCTCGAACTAAGCTAAGGAAGAAGGCAGAATGGCCCTATATAGCATAGCATTAAAAGGCTAGTTTTGGTCTCTCTATTGGTGATTCCCCATGGGCTTACAATTTCGTCACTTTTTGACGGGATTTTCTGGGCGAGTCTTTGATTGAGATGATATAGCTGACCTCGAAAGGGCATCTATCCATACGAGAACCTATACTTTAGACCGAGGCAAGGGTAACCAACTTGACTCTCTGAAAGCGGAAGGGTAGGGGAAGCTAGTCCCGACAGTAGTAGGGATTAATCAATATTGAGTCTTTTCTTTCTTGCTGTAATAGCAAATGGTTTCGGATTTGTCAAGGGGTGAGAACATCATATATGGATATGGATAGGCGGGCTACTTATTACTTGCTTTTTACTTTCCCCTCTCGCTTCCACTTCTTGTTCTTCCTCTTCTGGTTGACCGGCGGATAAGGTCGGGGTCGGGATTGAATCAAGAGTTTGACTTTACGGATGAGACCCATTCTCTTTCACCCTAAGGTGAAAGCGCTGACTGTCGGGGGACGGCTTTCTTGAACCCTTCTCGAACACTAAGAATTCTAGACGAGCAAGGGATGAATAGTCTTGGACTGGTGGGACCCTAAGAGTTCGACTTCCTTTTATTCCCCTCTTTTAGAGATGAAAGAGCCCTCGAGGTTTAGCCCTTTATCAGCTTCTCTCGGAGGAGTCATAGTCCCATTCATACGATCCTGAAGTTGGGGGAGTTATACTTACTATCCCACTTTCACTTGGTCTCGCTTTTGAGACGGCCCGCTGATTGATGTGAAAAAAAAGGAGTCTATCTCTGCTTTTAAAAAGATTTCGCGATTGGTCTCAAAGATGATGATCAGACAGGCAAGTCTAGCTCAAAAGCAACTATAGGTAAACACTTAACCTTTGATCAATGTTCGGTAGCCGTTATCAAAAGATTGGATTGCCACATGCGGTACAGCTTAGCTTGGAGTCCCAGTTGTCCCGTAGCTGTGGTTAGCCCGGGCGATATTTGTTCCTTTCTTCAACCTATTGAAGCTAGCATGGATGCCCGCGTGTGAATAGTTTTTGGTTTTGCTAGAAGGTTGAGGAGTGGAAAGAGATATATTGATGACGGGAACCGTTACCGACGCGGGGTAGCCTCTCAATCGCCGAGGGGGTGGTATTGTAATAAATATAAGAGAAAGGTTGCTTCAAGCGATGTTACCGCTTCTCCTATTGTGCTAGACCCGGGTCCTATTACCTGCCTACGCTTCAGATCGCCTATAGCTTTTAGAAAGAAAGCGCTACTGCACCCTATTTCGAACAAAGCTAGAAGCCTAGTTACGGGCAAAGAAGCTCTTTCGGCCAAAGTTTGAAGCCTAACCCAACCTTACGGATGATGCTTACCAATCGAATCGAGCTGGAGCAGCACTTTATAACAGCCACTTCTGACTTCCCTCCCTCCAGGAACAGCACTCGCGGACTTATTGTTTAAACAAA
>JAYWLH010000078.1:152500-155000 GCA_037074585.1 Biancaea sappan | reverse complement strand
AAAACAATTTTGCTTGGAAATCCATGATTCGAGTGAAAAAACAATTTTGCTTGGAAATCCATGATTCGAGTGAAAAAACAATTTTGAAAACCGATTGGGTGTCAGCCAAATTTCAGTACCACCGTGTAAGTCCAAACACAAGCAAGCTTATCAAGCAATTGGGGGCGAATGCCTTTGCAACACATGAAGTTGGGAGGTCATGGCCACGCAAATGCCCGCTAGCGAGTGAAGGAAGTGATAACTCATGACTATGGAAGACACCCGGAAGGAAAATCTATTTTGATTGAAAAACAACCGCCGCCTTCTTTGAAAAACAATTTTGATTGAAAAACGATGCTTTGGATGAAGAAAAAGTGTTGAAAACCGATGATTTTGATGAGAAAACATTGTTTTGAAAGCTAGTTTTGTTGAAAAACAAGTTTCGGGGGTGTTTTTGAAAGAAAAAATTTTCCGGTCGCCGGAATCCGGCGGCCGGCCGGTGAGATGGTGGTGGCCGGCGGCGGCCGGCCACCACCACGGTGCCATCTGGGGGGGGACAGGCCATGGGCAATATCGCATACACGTCTTGCCAATGGCCTGCCAGGGGGGGAGGATGGCACCCAAGCTCAACTAGTACTCCCCCCCTATAGAGCTTAATGAGCTTTTTCCTTCCTGGCAGGAAGTGATATTGATTTTGCCCAGCTAGCATAAGTTTTTTTTTGGACCTAGAGATGGAATTTTTGGACGATTTTTTGAGGGATTGTTAGGAACAATATAATCTCATCCCCATCCAAATTTCACGATTTTTGGACACTCACACAATTTATTATGAATTTTTACTTTTTAAAATTCAAAAATTCATAAAAAATAGAAATCTTTGAATCTTGATCTCAAATTTCTTGGAGAGCTTCCTTGTGGCTCATATTTTAGTTTGGTACCATATCCTGCCGGTGAATTATGTGAGGAAACGGGTGTTTTCCCAAGATGACTCGTTTTCTGAACTTCGGCAAGCCAAAAACTTGATCCTGACTCACTTTTCAGCACCTTGGCAAGCCAAAAACTTAGTCAGGATCAAGTTTTCAGTTTTCCGAACTTTGTCATGGCACTTGTTTCACGAGTTTTTGGACCTAGAGATTGAATTTTTGCACGATTTTTTGCAGGCTATCTAGGATCAACATGAACTCATTCCCATCCAAATTTCATGACATCTGGACACCCACAGAATTTTTCATGAATTTTTACATTTTCTGAGTTCAAAAAATCATATAAAATCACACTTTTCGAATTTTGACCCCAAATTTCGTGGGGAGCTCCCTTGCAACACATGTTTCAGTTTGGTATCCCATATGACCGAGCAAATATGTGAGGAAAGGGGTGTTTTCCCTTGATGACTCGTTTTCTGAACTCCGGCTAGCCAAAACCGAGGTCGCGTTAACGCAAGGACCTAGAGATGGAGTTTTAGCGTGATTTTTGGAGGGATGGCTAGGAACAGCATGATAACATCCCCATCCAAATTTCGTGATTTTTGGAGACCCACACAATTTGTTATGAATTTTTGCTTTTTATGAGTTATTCAAAAATTCATAAAAAATAGAAATCTTTGAATCTTGATCTCAAATTTCTTGGAGAGCTTCCTTGTGGCTCATATTTTAGTTTGGTACCACATCCTGCCGGTGAATTATGTGAGGAAACGGGTGTTTTCCCAAGATGACTCGTTTTCTGAACTTCGGCAAGCCAAAAACTTGATCCTGACTCACTTTTCAGCACCTTGGCAAGCCAAAAACTTAGTCAGGATCAAGTTTTCAGTTTTCCGAACTTTGTCATGGCACTTGTTTCACGAGTTTTTGGACCTAGAGATTGAATTTTTGCACGATTTTTTGCAGGCTATCTAGGATCAACATGAACTCATTCCCATCCAAATTTCATGACATCTGGACACCCACAGAATTTTTCATGAATTTTTACATTTTCTGAGTTCAAAAAATCATATAAAATCACACTTTTCGAATTTTGACCCCAAATTTCGTGGGGAGCTCCCTTGCAACACATGTTTCAGTTTGGTATCCCATATGACCGAGCAAATATGTGAGGAAAGGGGTGTTTTCCCTTGATGACTCGTTTTCTGAACTCCGGCTAGCCAAAACCGAGGTCGCGTTAACGCAAGGACCTAGAGATGGAGTTTTCGCGTGATTTTTGGAGGGATGGCTAGGAACAGCATGATAACATCCCCATCCAAATTTCGTGATTTTTGGAGACCCACACAATTTGTTATGAATTTTTGCTTTTTATGAGTTATTCAAAAATTCATAAAAAATAGAAATCTTTGAATCTTGATCTCAAATTTCTTGGAGAGCTTCCTTGTGGCTCATATTTTAGTTTGGTACCACATCCTGCCGGTGAATTATGTGAGGAAACGGCCGTTTTCCCAAGATGACTCGTTTTCTGAACTTCGGCAAGCCAAAAACTTGATCCTGACTCACTTTTCAGCACCTTGGCAAGCCAAAAACTTAGTCAGGATCAA
>JAYWLH010000078.1:140000-142500 GCA_037074585.1 Biancaea sappan | reverse complement strand
GGAGGTCATGGCCACGCAAATGCCCGCTAGCGAGTGAAGGAAGTGATAACTCATGACTATGGAAGACACCCGGAAGGAAAATCTATTTTGATTGAAAAACAACCGCCGCCTTCTTTGAAAAACAATTTTGATTGAAAAACGATGCTTTGGATGAAGAAAAAGTGTTGAAAACCGATGATTTTGATGAGAAAACATTGTTTTGAAAGCTAGTTTTGTTGAAAAACAAGTTTCGGGGGTGTTTTTGAAAGAAAAAATTTTCCGGTCGCCGGAATCCGGCGGCCGGCCGGTGAGATGGTGGTGGCCGGCGGCGGCCGGCCACCACCACGGTGCCATCTGGGGGGGGACAGGCCATGGGCAATATCGCATACACGTCTTGCCAATGGCCTGCCAGGGGGGGAGGATGGCACCCAAGCTCAACTAGTACTCCCCCCCTATAGAGCTTAATGAGCTTTTTCCTTCCTGGCAGGAAGTGATATTGATTTTGCCCAGCTAGCATAAGTTTTTTTTTGGACCTAGAGATGGAATTTTTGGACGATTTTTTGAGGGATTGTTAGGAACAATATAATCTCATCCCCATCCAAATTTCACGATTTTTGGACACTCACACAATTTATTATGAATTTTTACTTTTTAAAATTCAAAAATTCATAAAAAATAGAAATCTTTGAATCTTGATCTCAAATTTCTTGGAGAGCTTCCTTGTGGCTCATATTTTAGTTTGGTACCATATCCTGCCGGTGAATTATGTGAGGAAACGGGTGTTTTCCCAAGATGACTCGTTTTCTGAACTTCGGCAAGCCAAAAACTTGATCCTGACTCACTTTTCAGCACCTTGGCAAGCCAAAAACTTAGTCAGGATCAAGTTTTCAGTTTTCCGAACTTTGTCATGGCACTTGTTTCACGAGTTTTTGGACCTAGAGATTGAATTTTTGCACGATTTTTTGCAGGCTATCTAGGATCAACATGAACTCATTCCCATCCAAATTTCATGACATCTGGACACCCACAGAATTTTTCATGAATTTTTACATTTTCTGAGTTCAAAAAATCATATAAAATCACACTTTTCGAATTTTGACCCCAAATTTCGTGGGGAGCTCCCTTGCAACACATGTTTCAGTTTGGTATCCCATATGACCGAGCAAATATGTGAGGAAAGGGGTGTTTTCCCTTGATGACTCGTTTTCTGAACTCCGGCTAGCCAAAACCGAGGTCGCGTTAACGCAAGGACCTAGAGATGGAGTTTTAGCGTGATTTTTGGAGGGATGGCTAGGAACAGCATGATAACATCCCCATCCAAATTTCGTGATTTTTGGAGACCCACACAATTTGTTATGAATTTTTGCTTTTTATGAGTTATTCAAAAATTCATAAAAAATAGAAATCTTTGAATCTTGATCTCAAATTTCTTGGAGAGCTTCCTTGTGGCTCATATTTTAGTTTGGTACCACATCCTGCCGGTGAATTATGTGAGGAAACGGGTGTTTTCCCAAGATGACTCGTTTTCTGAACTTCGGCAAGCCAAAAACTTGATCCTGACTCACTTTTCAGCACCTTGGCAAGCCAAAAACTTAGTCAGGATCAAGTTTTCAGTTTTCCGAACTTTGTCATGGCACTTGTTTCACGAGTTTTTGGACCTAGAGATTGAATTTTTGCACGATTTTTTGCAGGCTATCTAGGATCAACATGAACTCATTCCCATCCAAATTTCATGACATCTGGACACCCACAGAATTTTTCATGAATTTTTACATTTTCTGAGTTCAAAAAATCATATAAAATCACACTTTTCGAATTTTGACCCCAAATTTCGTGGGGAGCTCCCTTGCAACACATGTTTCAGTTTGGTATCCCATATGACCGAGCAAATATGTGAGGAAAGGGGTGTTTTCCCTTGATGACTCGTTTTCTGAACTCCGGCTAGCCAAAACCGAGGTCGCGTTAACGCAAGGACCTAGAGATGGAGTTTTCGCGTGATTTTTGGAGGGATGGCTAGGAACAGCATGATAACATCCCCATCCAAATTTCGTGATTTTTGGAGACCCACACAATTTGTTATGAATTTTTGCTTTTTATGAGTTATTCAAAAATTCATAAAAAATAGAAATCTTTGAATCTTGATCTCAAATTTCTTGGAGAGCTTCCTTGTGGCTCATATTTTAGTTTGGTACCACATCCTGCCGGTGAATTATGTGAGGAAACGGCCGTTTTCCCAAGATGACTCGTTTTCTGAACTTCGGCAAGCCAAAAACTTGATCCTGACTCACTTTTCAGCACCTTGGCAAGCCAAAAACTTAGTCAGGATCAAGTTTTCAGTTTTCCGAACTTTGTCATGGCACTTGTTTCACGAGTTTTTGGACCTAGAGATTGAATTTTTGCACGATTTTTTGCAGGCTATCTAGGATCAACATGAACTCATTCCCATCCAAATTTCATGACATCTGGACACCCACAGAATTTTTCATGAATTTTTACATTTTCTGAGTTCAAAAAATCATAT
>JAYWLH010000078.1:127500-130000 GCA_037074585.1 Biancaea sappan | reverse complement strand
CATTGTTTTGAAAGCTAGTTTTGTTGAAAAACAAGTTTCGGGGGTGTTTTTGAAAGAAAAAATTTTCCGGTCGCCGGAATCCGGCGGCCGGCCGGTGAGATGGTGGTGGCCGGCGGCGGCCGGCCACCACCACGGTGCCATCTGGGGGGGGACAGGCCATGGGCAATATCGCATACACGTCTTGCCAATGGCCTGCCAGGGGGGGAGGATGGCACCCAAGCTCAACTAGTACTCCCCCCCTATAGAGCTTAATGAGCTTTTTCCTTCCTGGCAGGAAGTGATATTGATTTTGCCCAGCTAGCATAAGTTTTTTTTTGGACCTAGAGATGGAATTTTTGGACGATTTTTTGAGGGATTGTTAGGAACAATATAATCTCATCCCCATCCAAATTTCACGATTTTTGGACACTCACACAATTTATTATGAATTTTTACTTTTTAAAATTCAAAAATTCATAAAAAATAGAAATCTTTGAATCTTGATCTCAAATTTCTTGGAGAGCTTCCTTGTGGCTCATATTTTAGTTTGGTACCATATCCTGCCGGTGAATTATGTGAGGAAACGGGTGTTTTCCCAAGATGACTCGTTTTCTGAACTTCGGCAAGCCAAAAACTTGATCCTGACTCACTTTTCAGCACCTTGGCAAGCCAAAAACTTAGTCAGGATCAAGTTTTCAGTTTTCCGAACTTTGTCATGGCACTTGTTTCACGAGTTTTTGGACCTAGAGATTGAATTTTTGCACGATTTTTTGCAGGCTATCTAGGATCAACATGAACTCATTCCCATCCAAATTTCATGACATCTGGACACCCACAGAATTTTTCATGAATTTTTACATTTTCTGAGTTCAAAAAATCATATAAAATCACACTTTTCGAATTTTGACCCCAAATTTCGTGGGGAGCTCCCTTGCAACACATGTTTCAGTTTGGTATCCCATATGACCGAGCAAATATGTGAGGAAAGGGGTGTTTTCCCTTGATGACTCGTTTTCTGAACTCCGGCTAGCCAAAACCGAGGTCGCGTTAACGCAAGGACCTAGAGATGGAGTTTTAGCGTGATTTTTGGAGGGATGGCTAGGAACAGCATGATAACATCCCCATCCAAATTTCGTGATTTTTGGAGACCCACACAATTTGTTATGAATTTTTGCTTTTTATGAGTTATTCAAAAATTCATAAAAAATAGAAATCTTTGAATCTTGATCTCAAATTTCTTGGAGAGCTTCCTTGTGGCTCATATTTTAGTTTGGTACCACATCCTGCCGGTGAATTATGTGAGGAAACGGGTGTTTTCCCAAGATGACTCGTTTTCTGAACTTCGGCAAGCCAAAAACTTGATCCTGACTCACTTTTCAGCACCTTGGCAAGCCAAAAACTTAGTCAGGATCAAGTTTTCAGTTTTCCGAACTTTGTCATGGCACTTGTTTCACGAGTTTTTGGACCTAGAGATTGAATTTTTGCACGATTTTTTGCAGGCTATCTAGGATCAACATGAACTCATTCCCATCCAAATTTCATGACATCTGGACACCCACAGAATTTTTCATGAATTTTTACATTTTCTGAGTTCAAAAAATCATATAAAATCACACTTTTCGAATTTTGACCCCAAATTTCGTGGGGAGCTCCCTTGCAACACATGTTTCAGTTTGGTATCCCATATGACCGAGCAAATATGTGAGGAAAGGGGTGTTTTCCCTTGATGACTCGTTTTCTGAACTCCGGCTAGCCAAAACCGAGGTCGCGTTAACGCAAGGACCTAGAGATGGAGTTTTCGCGTGATTTTTGGAGGGATGGCTAGGAACAGCATGATAACATCCCCATCCAAATTTCGTGATTTTTGGAGACCCACACAATTTGTTATGAATTTTTGCTTTTTATGAGTTATTCAAAAATTCATAAAAAATAGAAATCTTTGAATCTTGATCTCAAATTTCTTGGAGAGCTTCCTTGTGGCTCATATTTTAGTTTGGTACCACATCCTGCCGGTGAATTATGTGAGGAAACGGCCGTTTTCCCAAGATGACTCGTTTTCTGAACTTCGGCAAGCCAAAAACTTGATCCTGACTCACTTTTCAGCACCTTGGCAAGCCAAAAACTTAGTCAGGATCAAGTTTTCAGTTTTCCGAACTTTGTCATGGCACTTGTTTCACGAGTTTTTGGACCTAGAGATTGAATTTTTGCACGATTTTTTGCAGGCTATCTAGGATCAACATGAACTCATTCCCATCCAAATTTCATGACATCTGGACACCCACAGAATTTTTCATGAATTTTTACATTTTCTGAGTTCAAAAAATCATATAAAATCACACTTTTCGACTTTTGACCCCAAATTTCGTGGGGAGCTCCCTTGCAACACATGTTTCAGTTTGGTACCCCATATGACCGAGCAAATATGTGAGGAAAGGGGTGTTTTCCCTTGATGACTCGTTTTCTGAACTCCGGCTAGCCAAAACCGAGGTCGCGTTAACGCAAGGACCTAGAGATGGAGTTT
>JAYWLH010000078.1:115000-117500 GCA_037074585.1 Biancaea sappan | reverse complement strand
CTGCCAGGGGGGGAGGATGGCACCCAAGCTCAACTAGTACTCCCCCCCTATAAAGCTTAATGAGCTTTTTCCTTCCTGGCAGGAAGTGATATTGATTTTGCCCAGCTAGCATAAGTTTTTTTTTGGACCTAGAGATGGAATTTTTGGACGATTTTTTGAGGGATTGTTAGGAACAATATAATCTCATCCCCATCCAAATTTCACGATTTTTGGACACTCACACAATTTATTATGAATTTTTACTTTTTAAAATTCAAAAATTCATAAAAAATAGAAATCTTTGAATCTTGATCTCAAATTTCTTGGAGAGCTTCCTTGTGGCTCATATTTTAGTTTGGTACCATATCCTGCCGGTGAATTATGTGAGGAAACGGGTGTTTTCCCAAGATGACTCGTTTTCTGAACTTCGGCAAGCCAAAAACTTGATCCTGACTCACTTTTCAGCACCTTGGCAAGCCAAAAACTTAGTCAGGATCAAGTTTTCAGTTTTCCGAACTTTGTCATGGCACTTGTTTCACGAGTTTTTGGACCTAGAGATTGAATTTTTGCACGATTTTTTGCAGGCTATCTAGGATCAACATGAACTCATTCCCATCCAAATTTCATGACATCTGGACACCCACAGAATTTTTCATGAATTTTTACATTTTCTGAGTTCAAAAAATCATATAAAATCACACTTTTCGAATTTTGACCCCAAATTTCGTGGGGAGCTCCCTTGCAACACATGTTTCAGTTTGGTATCCCATATGACCGAGCAAATATGTGAGGAAAGGGGTGTTTTCCCTTGATGACTCGTTTTCTGAACTCCGGCTAGCCAAAACCGAGGTCGCGTTAACGCAAGGACCTAGAGATGGAGTTTTAGCGTGATTTTTGGAGGGATGGCTAGGAACAGCATGATAACATCCCCATCCAAATTTCGTGATTTTTGGAGACCCACACAATTTGTTATGAATTTTTGCTTTTTATGAGTTATTCAAAAATTCATAAAAAATAGAAATCTTTGAATCTTGATCTCAAATTTCTTGGAGAGCTTCCTTGTGGCTCATATTTTAGTTTGGTACCACATCCTGCCGGTGAATTATGTGAGGAAACGGGTGTTTTCCCAAGATGACTCGTTTTCTGAACTTCGGCAAGCCAAAAACTTGATCCTGACTCACTTTTCAGCACCTTGGCAAGCCAAAAACTTAGTCAGGATCAAGTTTTCAGTTTTCCGAACTTTGTCATGGCACTTGTTTCACGAGTTTTTGGACCTAGAGATTGAATTTTTGCACGATTTTTTGCAGGCTATCTAGGATCAACATGAACTCATTCCCATCCAAATTTCATGACATCTGGACACCCACAGAATTTTTCATGAATTTTTACATTTTCTGAGTTCAAAAAATCATATAAAATCACACTTTTCGAATTTTGACCCCAAATTTCGTGGGGAGCTCCCTTGCAACACATGTTTCAGTTTGGTATCCCATATGACCGAGCAAATATGTGAGGAAAGGGGTGTTTTCCCTTGATGACTCGTTTTCTGAACTCCGGCTAGCCAAAACCGAGGTCGCGTTAACGCAAGGACCTAGAGATGGAGTTTTAGCGTGATTTTTGGAGGGATGGCTAGGAACAGCATGATAACATCCCCATCCAAATTTCGTGATTTTTGGAGACCCACACAATTTGTTATGAATTTTTGCTTTTTATGAGTTATTCAAAAATTCATAAAAAATAGAAATCTTTGAATCTTGATCTCAAATTTCTTGGAGAGCTTCCTTGTGGCTCATATTTTAGTTTGGTACCACATCCTGCCGGTGAATTATGTGAGGAAACGGGTGTTTTCCCAAGATGACTCGTTTTCTGAACTTCGGCAAGCCAAAAACTTGATCCTGACTCACTTTTCAGCACCTTGGCAAGCCAAAAACTTAGTCAGGATCAAGTTTTCAGTTTTCCGAACTTTGTCATGGCACTTGTTTCACGAGTTTTTGGACCTAGAGATTGAATTTTTGCACGATTTTTTGCAGGCTATCTAGGATCAACATGAACTCATTCCCATCCAAATTTCATGACATCTGGACACCCACAGAATTTTTCATGAATTTTTACATTTTCTGAGTTCAAAAAATCATATAAAATCACACTTTTCGAATTTTGACCCCAAATTTCGTGGGGAGCTCCCTTGCAACACATGTTTCAGTTTGGTATCCCATATGACCGAGCAAATATGTGAGGAAAGGGGTGTTTTCCCTTGATGACTCGTTTTCTGAACTCCGGCTAGCCAAAACCGAGGTCGCGTTAACGCAAGGACCTAGAGATGGAGTTTTCGCGTGATTTTTGGAGGGATGGCTAGGAACAGCATGATAACATCCCCATCCAAATTTCGTGATTTTTGGAGACCCACACAATTTGTTATGAATTTTTGCTTTTTATGAGTTATTCAAAAATTCATAAAAAATAGAAATCTTTGAATCTTGATCTCAAATTTCTTGGAGAGCTTCCTTGTGGCTCATATTTT
>JAYWLH010000078.1:102500-105000 GCA_037074585.1 Biancaea sappan | reverse complement strand
TTTGCTTGGAAATCCATGATTCGAGTGAAAAAACAATTTTGAAAACCGATTGGGTGTCAGCCAAATTTCAGTACCACCGTGTAAGTCCAAACACAAGCAAGCTTATCAAGCAATTGGGGGCGAATGCCTTTGCAACACATGAAGTTGGGAGGTCATGGCCACGCAAATGCCCGCTAGCGAGTGAAGGAAGTGATAACTCATGACTATGGAAGACACCCGGAAGGAAAATCTATTTTGATTGAAAAACAACCGCCGCCTTCTTTGAAAAACAATTTTGATTGAAAAACGATGCTTTGGATGAAGAAAAAGTGTTGAAAACCGATGATTTTGATGAGAAAACATTGTTTTGAAAGCTAGTTTTGTTGAAAAACAAGTTTCGGGGGTGTTTTTGAAAGAAAAAATTTTCCGGTCGCCGGAATCCGGCGGCCGGCCGGTGAGATGGTGGTGGCCGGCGGCGGCCGGCCACCACCACGGTGCCATCTGGGGGGGGACAGGCCATGGGCAATATCGCATACACGTCTTGCCAATGGCCTGCCAGGGGGGGAGGATGGCACCCAAGCTCAACTAGTACTCCCCCCCTATAGAGCTTAATGAGCTTTTTCCTTCCTGGCAGGAAGTGATATTGATTTTGCCCAGCTAGCATAAGTTTTTTTTTGGACCTAGAGATGGAATTTTTGGACGATTTTTTGAGGGATTGTTAGGAACAATATAATCTCATCCCCATCCAAATTTCACGATTTTTGGACACTCACACAATTTATTATGAATTTTTACTTTTTAAAATTCAAAAATTCATAAAAAATAGAAATCTTTGAATCTTGATCTCAAATTTCTTGGAGAGCTTCCTTGTGGCTCATATTTTAGTTTGGTACCATATCCTGCCGGTGAATTATGTGAGGAAACGGGTGTTTTCCCAAGATGACTCGTTTTCTGAACTTCGGCAAGCCAAAAACTTGATCCTGACTCACTTTTCAGCACCTTGGCAAGCCAAAAACTTAGTCAGGATCAAGTTTTCAGTTTTCCGAACTTTGTCATGGCACTTGTTTCACGAGTTTTTGGACCTAGAGATTGAATTTTTGCACGATTTTTTGCAGGCTATCTAGGATCAACATGAACTCATTCCCATCCAAATTTCATGACATCTGGACACCCACAGAATTTTTCATGAATTTTTACATTTTCTGAGTTCAAAAAATCATATAAAATCACACTTTTCGAATTTTGACCCCAAATTTCGTGGGGAGCTCCCTTGCAACACATGTTTCAGTTTGGTATCCCATATGACCGAGCAAATATGTGAGGAAAGGGGTGTTTTCCCTTGATGACTCGTTTTCTGAACTCCGGCTAGCCAAAACCGAGGTCGCATTAACGCAAGGACCTAGAGATGGAGTTTTAGCGTGATTTTTGGAGGGATGGCTAGGAACAGCATGATAACATCCCCATCCAAATTTCGTGATTTTTGGAGACCCACACAATTTGTTATGAATTTTTGCTTTTTATGAGTTATTCAAAAATTCATAAAAAATAGAAATCTTTGAATCTTGATCTCAAATTTCTTGGAGAGCTTCCTTGTGGCTCATATTTTAGTTTGGTACCACATCCTGCCGGTGAATTATGTGAGGAAACGGGTGTTTTCCCAAGATGACTCGTTTTCTGAACTTCGGCAAGCCAAAAACTTGATCCTGACTCACTTTTCAGCACCTTGGCAAGCCAAAAACTTAGTCAGGATCAAGTTTTCAGTTTTCCGAACTTTGTCATGGCACTTGTTTCACGAGTTTTTGGACCTAGAGATTGAATTTTTGCACGATTTTTTGCAGGCTATCTAGGATCAACATGAACTCATTCCCATCCAAATTTCATGACATCTGGACACCCACAGAATTTTTCATGAATTTTTACATTTTCTGAGTTCAAAAAATCATATAAAATCACACTTTTCGAATTTTGACCCCAAATTTCGTGGGGAGCTCCCTTGCAACACATGTTTCAGTTTGGTATCCCATATGACCGAGCAAATATGTGAGGAAAGGGGTGTTTTCCCTTGATGACTCGTTTTCTGAACTCCGGCTAGCCAAAACCGAGGTCGCGTTAACGCAAGGACCTAGAGATGGAGTTTTCGCGTGATTTTTGGAGGGATGGCTAGGAACAGCATGATAACATCCCCATCCAAATTTCGTGATTTTTGGAGACCCACACAATTTGTTATGAATTTTTGCTTTTTATGAGTTATTCAAAAATTCATAAAAAATAGAAATCTTTGAATCTTGATCTCAAATTTCTTGGAGAGCTTCCTTGTGGCTCATATTTTAGTTTGGTACCACATCCTGCCGGTGAATTATGTGAGGAAACGGCCGTTTTCCCAAGATGACTCGTTTTCTGAACTTCGGCAAGCCAAAAACTTGATCCTGACTCACTTTTCAGCACCTTGGCAAGCCAAAAACTTAGTCAGGATCAAGTTTTCAGTTTTCCGAACTTTGTCATGGCACTTGTTTCACGAGTT
>JAYWLH010000078.1:90000-92500 GCA_037074585.1 Biancaea sappan | reverse complement strand
ATAACTCATGACTATGGAAGACACCCGGAAGGAAAATCTATTTTGATTGAAAAACAACCGCCGCCTTCTTTGAAAAACAATTTTGATTGAAAAACGATGCTTTGGATGAAGAAAAAGTGTTGAAAACCGATGATTTTGATGAGAAAACATTGTTTTGAAAGCTAGTTTTGTTGAAAAACAAGTTTCGGGGGTGTTTTTGAAAGAAAAAATTTTCCGGTCGCCGGAATCCGGCGGCCGGCCGGTGAGATGGTGGTGGCCGGCGGCGGCCGGCCACCACCACGGTGCCATCTGGGGGGGGACAGGCCATGGGCAATATCGCATACACGTCTTGCCAATGGCCTGCCAGGGGGGGAGGATGGCACCCAAGCTCAACTAGTACTCCCCCCCTATAGAGCTTAATGAGCTTTTTCCTTCCTGGCAGGAAGTGATATTGATTTTGCCCAGCTAGCATAAGTTTTTTTTTGGACCTAGAGATGGAATTTTTGGACGATTTTTTGAGGGATTGTTAGGAACAATATAATCTCATCCCCATCCAAATTTCACGATTTTTGGACACTCACACAATTTATTATGAATTTTTACTTTTTAAAATTCAAAAATTCATAAAAAATAGAAATCTTTGAATCTTGATCTCAAATTTCTTGGAGAGCTTCCTTGTGGCTCATATTTTAGTTTGGTACCATATCCTGCCGGTGAATTATGTGAGGAAACGGGTGTTTTCCCAAGATGACTCGTTTTCTGAACTTCGGCAAGCCAAAAACTTGATCCTGACTCACTTTTCAGCACCTTGGCAAGCCAAAAACTTAGTCAGGATCAAGTTTTCAGTTTTCCGAACTTTGTCATGGCACTTGTTTCACGAGTTTTTGGACCTAGAGATTGAATTTTTGCACGATTTTTTGCAGGCTATCTAGGATCAACATGAACTCATTCCCATCCAAATTTCATGACATCTGGACACCCACAGAATTTTTCATGAATTTTTACATTTTCTGAGTTCAAAAAATCATATAAAATCACACTTTTCGAATTTTGACCCCAAATTTCGTGGGGAGCTCCCTTGCAACACATGTTTCAGTTTGGTATCCCATATGACCGAGCAAATATGTGAGGAAAGGGGTGTTTTCCCTTGATGACTCGTTTTCTGAACTCCGGCTAGCCAAAACCGAGGTCGCGTTAACGCAAGGACCTAGAGATGGAGTTTTAGCGTGATTTTTGGAGGGATGGCTAGGAACAGCATGATAACATCCCCATCCAAATTTCGTGATTTTTGGAGACCCACACAATTTGTTATGAATTTTTGCTTTTTATGAGTTATTCAAAAATTCATAAAAAATAGAAATCTTTGAATCTTGATCTCAAATTTCTTGGAGAGCTTCCTTGTGGCTCATATTTTAGTTTGGTACCACATCCTGCCGGTGAATTATGTGAGGAAACGGGTGTTTTCCCAAGATGACTCGTTTTCTGAACTTCGGCAAGCCAAAAACTTGATCCTGACTCACTTTTCAGCACCTTGGCAAGCCAAAAACTTAGTCAGGATCAAGTTTTCAGTTTTCCGAACTTTGTCATGGCACTTGTTTCACGAGTTTTTGGACCTAGAGATTGAATTTTTGCACGATTTTTTGCAGGCTATCTAGGATCAACATGAACTCATTCCCATCCAAATTTCATGACATCTGGACACCCACAGAATTTTTCATGAATTTTTACATTTTCTGAGTTCAAAAAATCATATAAAATCACACTTTTCGAATTTTGACCCCAAATTTCGTGGGGAGCTCCCTTGCAACACATGTTTCAGTTTGGTATCCCATATGACCGAGCAAATATGTGAGGAAAGGGGTGTTTTCCCTTGATGACTCGTTTTCTGAACTCCGGCTAGCCAAAACCGAGGTCGCGTTAACGCAAGGACCTAGAGATGGAGTTTTCGCGTGATTTTTGGAGGGATGGCTAGGAACAGCATGATAACATCCCCATCCAAATTTCGTGATTTTTGGAGACCCACACAATTTGTTATGAATTTTTGCTTTTTATGAGTTATTCAAAAATTCATAAAAAATAGAAATCTTTGAATCTTGATCTCAAATTTCTTGGAGAGCTTCCTTGTGGCTCATATTTTAGTTTGGTACCACATCCTGCCGGTGAATTATGTGAGGAAACGGCCGTTTTCCCAAGATGACTCGTTTTCTGAACTTCGGCAAGCCAAAAACTTGATCCTGACTCACTTTTCAGCACCTTGGCAAGCCAAAAACTTAGTCAGGATCAAGTTTTCAGTTTTCCGAACTTTGTCATGGCACTTGTTTCACGAGTTTTTGGACCTAGAGATTGAATTTTTGCACGATTTTTTGCAGGCTATCTAGGATCAACATGAACTCATTCCCATCCAAATTTCATGACATCTGGACACCCACAGAATTTTTCATGAATTTTTACATTTTCTGAGTTCAAAAAATCATATAAAATCACACTTTTCGACTTTTGACCCCAAATTTCGTGGGGAGCT
>JAYWLH010000078.1:72500-75000 GCA_037074585.1 Biancaea sappan | reverse complement strand
AATTTTGAAAACCGATTGGGTGTCAGCCAAATTTCAGTACCACCGTGTAAGTCCAAACACAAGCAAGCTTATCAAGCAATTGGGGGCGAATGCCTTTGCAACACATGAAGTTGGGAGGTCATGGCCACGCAAATGCCCGCTAGCGAGTGAAGGAAGTGATAACTCATGACTATGGAAGACACCCGGAAGGAAAATCTATTTTGATTGAAAAACAACCGCCGCCTTCTTTGAAAAACAATTTTGATTGAAAAACGATGCTTTGGATGAAGAAAAAGTGTTGAAAACCGATGATTTTGATGAGAAAACATTGTTTTGAAAGCTAGTTTTGTTGAAAAACAAGTTTCGGGGGTGTTTTTGAAAGAAAAAATTTTCCGGTCGCCGGAATCCGGCGGCCGGCCGGTGAGATGGTGGTGGCCGGCGGCGGCCGGCCACCACCACGGTGCCATCTGGGGGGGGACAGGCCATGGGCAATATCGCATACACGTCTTGCCAATGGCCTGCCAGGGGGGGAGGATGGCACCCAAGCTCAACTAGTACTCCCCCCCTATAGAGCTTAATGAGCTTTTTCCTTCCTGGCAGGAAGTGATATTGATTTTGCCCAGCTAGCATAAGTTTTTTTTTGGACCTAGAGATGGAATTTTTGGACGATTTTTTGAGGGATTGTTAGGAACAATATAATCTCATCCCCATCCAAATTTCACGATTTTTGGACACTCACACAATTTATTATGAATTTTTACTTTTTAAAATTCAAAAATTCATAAAAAATAGAAATCTTTGAATCTTGATCTCAAATTTCTTGGAGAGCTTCCTTGTGGCTCATATTTTAGTTTGGTACCATATCCTGCCGGTGAATTATGTGAGGAAACGGGTGTTTTCCCAAGATGACTCGTTTTCTGAACTTCGGCAAGCCAAAAACTTGATCCTGACTCACTTTTCAGCACCTTGGCAAGCCAAAAACTTAGTCAGGATCAAGTTTTCAGTTTTCCGAACTTTGTCATGGCACTTGTTTCACGAGTTTTTGGACCTAGAGATTGAATTTTTGCACGATTTTTTGCAGGCTATCTAGAATCAACATGAACTCATTCCCATCCAAATTTCATGACATCTGGACACCCACAGAATTTTTCATGAATTTTTACATTTTCTGAGTTCAAAAAATCATATAAAATCACACTTTTCGAATTTTGACCCCAAATTTCGTGGGGAGCTCCCTTGCAACACATGTTTCAGTTTGGTATCCCATATGACCGAGCAAATATGTGAGGAAAGGGGTGTTTTCCCTTGATGACTCGTTTTCTGAACTCCGGCTAGCCAAAACCGAGGTCGCGTTAACGCAAGGACCTAGAGATGGAGTTTTAGCGTGATTTTTGGAGGGATGGCTAGGAACAGCATGATAACATCCCCATCCAAATTTCGTGATTTTTGGAGACCCACACAATTTGTTATGAATTTTTGCTTTTTATGAGTTATTCAAAAATTCATAAAAAATAGAAATCTTTGAATCTTGATCTCAAATTTCTTGGAGAGCTTCCTTGTGGCTCATATTTTAGTTTGGTACCACATCCTGCCGGTGAATTATGTGAGGAAACGGGTGTTTTCCCAAGATGACTCGTTTTCTGAACTTCGGCAAGCCAAAAACTTGATCCTGACTCACTTTTCAGCACCTTGGCAAGCCAAAAACTTAGTCAGGATCAAGTTTTCAGTTTTCCGAACTTTGTCATGGCACTTGTTTCACGAGTTTTTGGACCTAGAGATTGAATTTTTGCACGATTTTTTGCAGGCTATCTAGGATCAACATGAACTCATTCCCATCCAAATTTCATGACATCTGGACACCCACAGAATTTTTCATGAATTTTTACATTTTCTGAGTTCAAAAAATCATATAAAATCACACTTTTCGAATTTTGACCCCAAATTTCGTGGGGAGCTCCCTTGCAACACATGTTTCAGTTTGGTATCCCATATGACCGAGCAAATATGTGAGGAAAGGGGTGTTTTCCCTTGATGACTCGTTTTCTGAACTCCGGCTAGCCAAAACCGAGGTCGCGTTAACGCAAGGACCTAGAGATGGAGTTTTAGCGTGATTTTTGGAGGGATGGCTAGGAACAGCATGATAACATCCCCATCCAAATTTCGTGATTTTTGGAGACCCACACAATTTGTTATGAATTTTTGCTTTTTATGAGTTATTCAAAAATTCATAAAAAATAGAAATCTTTGAATCTTGATCTCAAATTTCTTGGAGAGCTTCCTTGTGGCTCATATTTTAGTTTGGTACCACATCCTGCCGGTGAATTATGTGAGGAAACGGGTGTTTTCCCAAGATGACTCGTTTTCTGAACTTCGGCAAGCCAAAAACTTGATCCTGACTCACTTTTCAGCACCTTGGCAAGCCAAAAACTTAGTCAGGATCAAGTTTTCAGTTTTCCGAACTTTGTCATGGCACTTGTTTCACGAGTTTTTGGACCTAGAGATTGAATTTTTGCACGATTTT
>JAYWLH010000078.1:60000-62500 GCA_037074585.1 Biancaea sappan | reverse complement strand
AATCTATTTTGATTGAAAAACAACCGCCGCCTTCTTTGAAAAACAATTTTGATTGAAAAACGATGCTTTGGATGAAGAAAAAGTGTTGAAAACCGATGATTTTGATGAGAAAACATTGTTTTGAAAGCTAGTTTTGTTGAAAAACAAGTTTCGGGGGTGTTTTTGAAAGAAAAAATTTTCCGGTCGCCGGAATCCGGCGGCCGGCCGGTGAGATGGTGGTGGCCGGCGGCGGCCGGCCACCACCACGGTGCCATCTGGGGGGGGACAGGCCATGGGCAATATCGCATACACGTCTTGCCAATGGCCTGCCAGGGGGGGAGGATGGCACCCAAGCTCAACTAGTACTCCCCCCCTATAGAGCTTAATGAGCTTTTTCCTTCCTGGCAGGAAGTGATATTGATTTTGCCCAGCTAGCATAAGTTTTTTTTTGGACCTAGAGATGGAATTTTTGGACGATTTTTTGAGGGATTGTTAGGAACAATATAATCTCATCCCCATCCAAATTTCACGATTTTTGGACACTCACACAATTTATTATGAATTTTTACTTTTTAAAATTCAAAAATTCATAAAAAATAGAAATCTTTGAATCTTGATCTCAAATTTCTTGGAGAGCTTCCTTGTGGCTCATATTTTAGTTTGGTACCATATCCTGCCGGTGAATTATGTGAGGAAACGGGTGTTTTCCCAAGATGACTCGTTTTCTGAACTTCGGCAAGCCAAAAACTTGATCCTGACTCACTTTTCAGCACCTTGGCAAGCCAAAAACTTAGTCAGGATCAAGTTTTCAGTTTTCCGAACTTTGTCATGGCACTTGTTTCACGAGTTTTTGGACCTAGAGATTGAATTTTTGCACGATTTTTTGCAGGCTATCTAGGATCAACATGAACTCATTCCCATCCAAATTTCATGACATCTGGACACCCACAGAATTTTTCATGAATTTTTACATTTTCTGAGTTCAAAAAATCATATAAAATCACACTTTTCGAATTTTGACCCCAAATTTCGTGGGGAGCTCCCTTGCAACACATGTTTCAGTTTGGTATCCCATATGACCGAGCAAATATGTGAGGAAAGGGGTGTTTTCCCTTGATGACTCGTTTTCTGAACTCCGGCTAGCCAAAACCGAGGTCGCGTTAACGCAAGGACCTAGAGATGGAGTTTTAGCGTGATTTTTGGAGGGATGGCTAGGAACAGCATGATAACATCCCCATCCAAATTTCGTGATTTTTGGAGACCCACACAATTTGTTATGAATTTTTGCTTTTTATGAGTTATTCAAAAATTCATAAAAAATAGAAATCTTTGAATCTTGATCTCAAATTTCTTGGAGAGCTTCCTTGTGGCTCATATTTTAGTTTGGTACCACATCCTGCCGGTGAATTATGTGAGGAAACGGGTGTTTTCCCAAGATGACTCGTTTTCTGAACTTCGGCAAGCCAAAAACTTGATCCTGACTCACTTTTCAGCACCTTGGCAAGCCAAAAACTTAGTCAGGATCAAGTTTTCAGTTTTCCGAACTTTGTCATGGCACTTGTTTCACGAGTTTTTGGACCTAGAGATTGAATTTTTGCACGATTTTTTGCAGGCTATCTAGGATCAACATGAACTCATTCCCATCCAAATTTCATGACATCTGGACACCCACAGAATTTTTCATGAATTTTTACATTTTCTGAGTTCAAAAAATCATATAAAATCACACTTTTCGAATTTTGACCCCAAATTTCGTGGGGAGCTCCCTTGCAACACATGTTTCAGTTTGGTATCCCATATGACCGAGCAAATATGTGAGGAAAGGGGTGTTTTCCCTTGATGACTCGTTTTCTGAACTCCGGCTAGCCAAAACCGAGGTCGCGTTAACGCAAGGACCTAGAGATGGAGTTTTCGCGTGATTTTTGGAGGGATGGCTAGGAACAGCATGATAACATCCCCATCCAAATTTCGTGATTTTTGGAGACCCACACAATTTGTTATGAATTTTTGCTTTTTATGAGTTATTCAAAAATTCATAAAAAATAGAAATCTTTGAATCTTGATCTCAAATTTCTTGGAGAGCTTCCTTGTGGCTCATATTTTAGTTTGGTACCACATCCTGCCGGTGAATTATGTGAGGAAACGGCCGTTTTCCCAAGATGACTCGTTTTCTGAACTTCGGCAAGCCAAAAACTTGATCCTGACTCACTTTTCAGCACCTTGGCAAGCCAAAAACTTAGTCAGGATCAAGTTTTCAGTTTTCCGAACTTTGTCATGGCACTTGTTTCACGAGTTTTTGGACCTAGAGATTGAATTTTTGCACGATTTTTTGCAGGCTATCTAGGATCAACATGAACTCATTCCCATCCAAATTTCATGACATCTGGACACCCACAGAATTTTTCATGAATTTTTACATTTTCTGAGTTCAAAAAATCATATAAAATCACACTTTTCGACTTTTGACCCCAAATTTCGTGGGGAGCTCCCTTGCAACACATGTTTCAGTTTGGTACCCCAT
>JAYWLH010000078.1:47500-50000 GCA_037074585.1 Biancaea sappan | reverse complement strand
TCCGGCGGCCGGCCGGTGAGATGGTGGTGGCCGGCGGCGGCCGGCCACCACCACGGTGCCATCTGGGGGGGGACAGGCCATGGGCAATATCGCATACACGTCTTGCCAATGGCCTGCCAGGGGGGGAGGATGGCACCCAAGCTCAACTAGTACTCCCCCCCTATAGAGCTTAATGAGCTTTTTCCTTCCTGGCAGGAAGTGATATTGATTTTGCCCAGCTAGCATAAGTTTTTTTTTGGACCTAGAGATGGAATTTTTGGACGATTTTTTGAGGGATTGTTAGGAACAATATAATCTCATCCCCATCCAAATTTCACGATTTTTGGACACTCACACAATTTATTATGAATTTTTACTTTTTAAAATTCAAAAATTCATAAAAAATAGAAATCTTTGAATCTTGATCTCAAATTTCTTGGAGAGCTTCCTTGTGGCTCATATTTTAGTTTGGTACCATATCCTGCCGGTGAATTATGTGAGGAAACGGGTGTTTTCCCAAGATGACTCGTTTTCTGAACTTCGGCAAGCCAAAAACTTGATCCTGACTCACTTTTCAGCACCTTGGCAAGCCAAAAACTTAGTCAGGATCAAGTTTTCAGTTTTCCGAACTTTGTCATGGCACTTGTTTCACGAGTTTTTGGACCTAGAGATTGAATTTTTGCACGATTTTTTGCAGGCTATCTAGGATCAACATGAACTCATTCCCATCCAAATTTCATGACATCTGGACACCCACAGAATTTTTCATGAATTTTTACATTTTCTGAGTTCAAAAAATCATATAAAATCACACTTTTCGAATTTTGACCCCAAATTTCGTGGGGAGCTCCCTTGCAACACATGTTTCAGTTTGGTATCCCATATGACCGAGCAAATATGTGAGGAAAGGGGTGTTTTCCCTTGATGACTCGTTTTCTGAACTCCGGCTAGCCAAAACCGAGGTCGCGTTAACGCAAGGACCTAGAGATGGAGTTTTAGCGTGATTTTTGGAGGGATGGCTAGGAACAGCATGATAACATCCCCATCCAAATTTCGTGATTTTTGGAGACCCACACAATTTGTTATGAATTTTTGCTTTTTATGAGTTATTCAAAAATTCATAAAAAATAGAAATCTTTGAATCTTGATCTCAAATTTCTTGGAGAGCTTCCTTGTGGCTCATATTTTAGTTTGGTACCACATCCTGCCGGTGAATTATGTGAGGAAACGGGTGTTTTCCCAAGATGACTCGTTTTCTGAACTTCGGCAAGCCAAAAACTTGATCCTGACTCACTTTTCAGCACCTTGGCAAGCCAAAAACTTAGTCAGGATCAAGTTTTCAGTTTTCCGAACTTTGTCATGGCACTTGTTTCACGAGTTTTTGGACCTAGAGATTGAATTTTTGCACGATTTTTTGCAGGCTATCTAGGATCAACATGAACTCATTCCCATCCAAATTTCATGACATCTGGACACCCACAGAATTTTTCATGAATTTTTACATTTTCTGAGTTCAAAAAATCATATAAAATCACACTTTTCGAATTTTGACCCCAAATTTCGTGGGGAGCTCCCTTGCAACACATGTTTCAGTTTGGTATCCCATATGACCGAGCAAATATGTGAGGAAAGGGGTGTTTTCCCTTGATGACTCGTTTTCTGAACTCCGGCTAGCCAAAACCGAGGTCGCGTTAACGCAAGGACCTAGAGATGGAGTTTTCGCGTGATTTTTGGAGGGATGGCTAGGAACAGCATGATAACATCCCCATCCAAATTTCGTGATTTTTGGAGACCCACACAATTTGTTATGAATTTTTGCTTTTTATGAGTTATTCAAAAATTCATAAAAAATAGAAATCTTTGAATCTTGATCTCAAATTTCTTGGAGAGCTTCCTTGTGGCTCATATTTTAGTTTGGTACCACATCCTGCCGGTGAATTATGTGAGGAAACGGCCGTTTTCCCAAGATGACTCGTTTTCTGAACTTCGGCAAGCCAAAAACTTGATCCTGACTCACTTTTCAGCACCTTGGCAAGCCAAAAACTTAGTCAGGATCAAGTTTTCAGTTTTCCGAACTTTGTCATGGCACTTGTTTCACGAGTTTTTGGACCTAGAGATTGAATTTTTGCACGATTTTTTGCAGGCTATCTAGGATCAACATGAACTCATTCCCATCCAAATTTCATGACATCTGGACACCCACAGAATTTTTCATGAATTTTTACATTTTCTGAGTTCAAAAAATCATATAAAATCACACTTTTCGACTTTTGACCCCAAATTTCGTGGGGAGCTCCCTTGCAACACATGTTTCAGTTTGGTACCCCATATGACCGAGCAAATATGTGAGGAAAGGGGTGTTTTCCCTTGATGACTCGTTTTCTGAACTCCGGCTAGCCAAAACCGAGGTCGCGTTAACGCAAGGACCTAGAGATGGAGTTTTCGCGTGATTTTTGGAGGGATGGCTAGGAACAGCATGATAACATCCCCATCCAAATTTCGTGATTTTTGGAGACCCACA
>JAYWLH010000078.1:35000-37500 GCA_037074585.1 Biancaea sappan | reverse complement strand
CAGGAAGTGATATTGATTTTGCCCAGCTAGCATAAGTTTTTTTTTGGACCTAGAGATGGAATTTTTGGACGATTTTTTGAGGGATTGTTAGGAACAATATAATCTCATCCCCATCCAAATTTCACGATTTTTGGACACTCACACAATTTATTATGAATTTTTACTTTTTAAAATTCAAAAATTCATAAAAAATAGAAATCTTTGAATCTTGATCTCAAATTTCTTGGAGAGCTTCCTTGTGGCTCATATTTTAGTTTGGTACCATATCCTGCCGGTGAATTATGTGAGGAAACGGGTGTTTTCCCAAGATGACTCGTTTTCTGAACTTCGGCAAGCCAAAAACTTGATCCTGACTCACTTTTCAGCACCTTGGCAAGCCAAAAACTTAGTCAGGATCAAGTTTTCAGTTTTCCGAACTTTGTCATGGCACTTGTTTCACGAGTTTTTGGACCTAGAGATTGAATTTTTGCACGATTTTTTGCAGGCTATCTAGGATCAACATGAACTCATTCCCATCCAAATTTCATGACATCTGGACACCCACAGAATTTTTCATGAATTTTTACATTTTCTGAGTTCAAAAAATCATATAAAATCACACTTTTCGAATTTTGACCCCAAATTTCGTGGGGAGCTCCCTTGCAACACATGTTTCAGTTTGGTATCCCATATGACCGAGCAAATATGTGAGGAAAGGGGTGTTTTCCCTTGATGACTCGTTTTCTGAACTCCGGCTAGCCAAAACCGAGGTCGCGTTAACGCAAGGACCTAGAGATGGAGTTTTAGCGTGATTTTTGGAGGGATGGCTAGGAACAGCATGATAACATCCCCATCCAAATTTCGTGATTTTTGGAGACCCACACAATTTGTTATGAATTTTTGCTTTTTATGAGTTATTCAAAAATTCATAAAAAATAGAAATCTTTGAATCTTGATCTCAAATTTCTTGGAGAGCTTCCTTGTGGCTCATATTTTAGTTTGGTACCACATCCTGCCGGTGAATTATGTGAGGAAACGGGTGTTTTCCCAAGATGACTCGTTTTCTGAACTTCGGCAAGCCAAAAACTTGATCCTGACTCACTTTTCAGCACCTTGGCAAGCCAAAAACTTAGTCAGGATCAAGTTTTCAGTTTTCCGAACTTTGTCATGGCACTTGTTTCACGAGTTTTTGGACCTAGAGATTGAATTTTTGCACGATTTTTTGCAGGCTATCTAGGATCAACATGAACTCATTCCCATCCAAATTTCATGACATCTGGACACCCACAGAATTTTTCATGAATTTTTACATTTTCTGAGTTCAAAAAATCATATAAAATCACACTTTTCGAATTTTGACCCCAAATTTCGTGGGGAGCTCCCTTGCAACACATGTTTCAGTTTGGTATCCCATATGACCGAGCAAATATGTGAGGAAAGGGGTGTTTTCCCTTGATGACTCGTTTTCTGAACTCCGGCTAGCCAAAACCGAGGTCGCGTTAACGCAAGGACCTAGAGATGGAGTTTTCGCGTGATTTTTGGAGGGATGGCTAGGAACAGCATGATAACATCCCCATCCAAATTTCGTGATTTTTGGAGACCCACACAATTTGTTATGAATTTTTGCTTTTTATGAGTTATTCAAAAATTCATAAAAAATAGAAATCTTTGAATCTTGATCTCAAATTTCTTGGAGAGCTTCCTTGTGGCTCATATTTTAGTTTGGTACCACATCCTGCCGGTGAATTATGTGAGGAAACGGCCGTTTTCCCAAGATGACTCGTTTTCTGAACTTCGGCAAGCCAAAAACTTGATCCTGACTCACTTTTCAGCACCTTGGCAAGCCAAAAACTTAGTCAGGATCAAGTTTTCAGTTTTCCGAACTTTGTCATGGCACTTGTTTCACGAGTTTTTGGACCTAGAGATTGAATTTTTGCACGATTTTTTGCAGGCTATCTAGGATCAACATGAACTCATTCCCATCCAAATTTCATGACATCTGGACACCCACAGAATTTTTCATGAATTTTTACATTTTCTGAGTTCAAAAAATCATATAAAATCACACTTTTCGACTTTTGACCCCAAATTTCGTGGGGAGCTCCCTTGCAACACATGTTTCAGTTTGGTACCCCATATGACCGAGCAAATATGTGAGGAAAGGGGTGTTTTCCCTTGATGACTCGTTTTCTGAACTCCGGCTAGCCAAAACCGAGGTCGCGTTAACGCAAGGACCTAGAGATGGAGTTTTCGCGTGATTTTTGGAGGGATGGCTAGGAACAGCATGATAACATCCCCATCCAAATTTCGTGATTTTTGGAGACCCACACAATTTGTTATGAATTTTTGCTTTTTATGAGTTATTCAAAAATTCATAAAAAATAGAAATCTTTGAATCTTGATCTCAAATTTCTTGGAGAGCTTCCTTGTGGCTCATATTTTAGTTTGGTACCACATCCTGCCGGTGAATTATGTGAGGAAACGGGTGTTTTCCCAAGATGACTCGTTTTCTGAACTTCGG
>JAYWLH010000078.1:22500-25000 GCA_037074585.1 Biancaea sappan | reverse complement strand
TAGAAATCTTTGAATCTTGATCTCAAATTTCTTGGAGAGCTTCCTTGTGGCTCATATTTTAGTTTGGTACCATATCCTGCCGGTGAATTATGTGAGGAAACGGGTGTTTTCCCAAGATGACTCGTTTTCTGAACTTCGGCAAGCCAAAAACTTGATCCTGACTCACTTTTCAGCACCTTGGCAAGCCAAAAACTTAGTCAGGATCAAGTTTTCAGTTTTCCGAACTTTGTCATGGCACTTGTTTCACGAGTTTTTGGACCTAGAGATTGAATTTTTGCACGATTTTTTGCAGGCTATCTAGGATCAACATGAACTCATTCCCATCCAAATTTCATGACATCTGGACACCCACAGAATTTTTCATGAATTTTTACATTTTCTGAGTTCAAAAAATCATATAAAATCACACTTTTCGAATTTTGACCCCAAATTTCGTGGGGAGCTCCCTTGCAACACATGTTTCAGTTTGGTATCCCATATGACCGAGCAAATATGTGAGGAAAGGGGTGTTTTCCCTTGATGACTCGTTTTCTGAACTCCGGCTAGCCAAAACCGAGGTCGCGTTAACGCAAGGACCTAGAGATGGAGTTTTAGCGTGATTTTTGGAGGGATGGCTAGGAACAGCATGATAACATCCCCATCCAAATTTCGTGATTTTTGGAGACCCACACAATTTGTTATGAATTTTTGCTTTTTATGAGTTATTCAAAAATTCATAAAAAATAGAAATCTTTGAATCTTGATCTCAAATTTCTTGGAGAGCTTCCTTGTGGCTCATATTTTAGTTTGGTACCACATCCTGCCGGTGAATTATGTGAGGAAACGGGTGTTTTCCCAAGATGACTCGTTTTCTGAACTTCGGCAAGCCAAAAACTTGATCCTGACTCACTTTTCAGCACCTTGGCAAGCCAAAAACTTAGTCAGGATCAAGTTTTCAGTTTTCCGAACTTTGTCATGGCACTTGTTTCACGAGTTTTTGGACCTAGAGATTGAATTTTTGCACGATTTTTTGCAGGCTATCTAGGATCAACATGAACTCATTCCCATCCAAATTTCATGACATCTGGACACCCACAGAATTTTTCATGAATTTTTACATTTTCTGAGTTCAAAAAATCATATAAAATCACACTTTTCGAATTTTGACCCCAAATTTCGTGGGGAGCTCCCTTGCAACACATGTTTCAGTTTGGTATCCCATATGACCGAGCAAATATGTGAGGAAAGGGGTGTTTTCCCTTGATGACTCGTTTTCTGAACTCCGGCTAGCCAAAACCGAGGTCGCGTTAACGCAAGGACCTAGAGATGGAGTTTTCGCGTGATTTTTGGAGGGATGGCTAGGAACAGCATGATAACATCCCCATCCAAATTTCGTGATTTTTGGAGACCCACACAATTTGTTATGAATTTTTGCTTTTTATGAGTTATTCAAAAATTCATAAAAAATAGAAATCTTTGAATCTTGATCTCAAATTTCTTGGAGAGCTTCCTTGTGGCTCATATTTTAGTTTGGTACCACATCCTGCCGGTGAATTATGTGAGGAAACGGCCGTTTTCCCAAGATGACTCGTTTTCTGAACTTCGGCAAGCCAAAAACTTGATCCTGACTCACTTTTCAGCACCTTGGCAAGCCAAAAACTTAGTCAGGATCAAGTTTTCAGTTTTCCGAACTTTGTCATGGCACTTGTTTCACGAGTTTTTGGACCTAGAGATTGAATTTTTGCACGATTTTTTGCAGGCTATCTAGGATCAACATGAACTCATTCCCATCCAAATTTCATGACATCTGGACACCCACAGAATTTTTCATGAATTTTTACATTTTCTGAGTTCAAAAAATCATATAAAATCACACTTTTCGACTTTTGACCCCAAATTTCGTGGGGAGCTCCCTTGCAACACATGTTTCAGTTTGGTACCCCATATGACCGAGCAAATATGTGAGGAAAGGGGTGTTTTCCCTTGATGACTCGTTTTCTGAACTCCGGCTAGCCAAAACCGAGGTCGCGTTAACGCAAGGACCTAGAGATGGAGTTTTCGCGTGATTTTTGGAGGGATGGCTAGGAACAGCATGATAACATCCCCATCCAAATTTCGTGATTTTTGGAGACCCACACAATTTGTTATGAATTTTTGCTTTTTATGAGTTATTCAAAAATTCATAAAAAATAGAAATCTTTGAATCTTGATCTCAAATTTCTTGGAGAGCTTCCTTGTGGCTCATATTTTAGTTTGGTACCACATCCTGCCGGTGAATTATGTGAGGAAACGGGTGTTTTCCCAAGATGACTCGTTTTCTGAACTTCGGCAAGCCAAAAACTTGATCCTGACTCACTTTTCAGCACCTTGGCAAGCCAAAAACTTAGTCAGGATCAAGTTTTCAGTTTTCCGAACTTTGTCATGGCACTTGTTTCACGAGTTTTTGGACCTAGAGATTGAATTTTTGCACGATTTTTTGCAGGCTATCTAGGATCAACATGAACTCATTCCCATCCAAATT
>JAYWLH010000078.1:10000-12500 GCA_037074585.1 Biancaea sappan | reverse complement strand
CTTAGTCAGGATCAAGTTTTCAGTTTTCCAAACTTTGTCATGGCACTTGTTTCACGAGTTTTTGGACCTAGAGATTGAATTTTTGCACGATTTTTTGCAGGCTATCTAGGATCAACATGAACTCATTCCCATCCAAATTTCATGACATCTGGACACCCACAGAATTTTTCATGAATTTTTACATTTTCTGAGTTCAAAAAATCATATAAAATCACACTTTTCGAATTTTGACCCCAAATTTCGTGGGGAGCTCCCTTGCAACACATGTTTCAGTTTGGTATCCCATATGACCGAGCAAATATGTGAGGAAAGGGGTGTTTTCCCTTGATGACTCGTTTTCTGAACTCCGGCTAGCCAAAACCGAGGTCGCGTTAACGCAAGGACCTAGAGATGGAGTTTTAGCGTGATTTTTGGAGGGATGGCTAGGAACAGCATGATAACATCCCCATCCAAATTTCGTGATTTTTGGAGACCCACACAATTTGTTATGAATTTTTGCTTTTTATGAGTTATTCAAAAATTCATAAAAAATAGAAATCTTTGAATCTTGATCTCAAATTTCTTGGAGAGCTTCCTTGTGGCTCATATTTTAGTTTGGTACCACATCCTGCCGGTGAATTATGTGAGGAAACGGGTGTTTTCCCAAGATGACTCGTTTTCTGAACTTCGGCAAGCCAAAAACTTGATCCTGACTCACTTTTCAGCACCTTGGCAAGCCAAAAACTTAGTCAGGATCAAGTTTTCAGTTTTCCGAACTTTGTCATGGCACTTGTTTCACGAGTTTTTGGACCTAGAGATTGAATTTTTGCACGATTTTTTGCAGGCTATCTAGGATCAACATGAACTCATTCCCATCCAAATTTCATGACATCTGGACACCCACAGAATTTTTCATGAATTTTTACATTTTCTGAGTTCAAAAAATCATATAAAATCACACTTTTCGAATTTTGACCCCAAATTTCGTGGGGAGCTCCCTTGCAACACATGTTTCAGTTTGGTATCCCATATGACCGAGCAAATATGTGAGGAAAGGGGTGTTTTCCCTTGATGACTCGTTTTCTGAACTCCGGCTAGCCAAAACCGAGGTCGCGTTAACGCAAGGACCTAGAGATGGAGTTTTCGCGTGATTTTTGGAGGGATGGCTAGGAACAGCATGATAACATCCCCATCCAAATTTCGTGATTTTTGGAGACCCACACAATTTGTTATGAATTTTTGCTTTTTATGAGTTATTCAAAAATTCATAAAAAATAGAAATCTTTGAATCTTGATCTCAAATTTCTTGGAGAGCTTCCTTGTGGCTCATATTTTAGTTTGGTACCACATCCTGCCGGTGAATTATGTGAGGAAACGGCCGTTTTCCCAAGATGACTCGTTTTCTGAACTTCGGCAAGCCAAAAACTTGATCCTGACTCACTTTTCAGCACCTTGGCAAGCCAAAAACTTAGTCAGGATCAAGTTTTCAGTTTTCCGAACTTTGTCATGGCACTTGTTTCACGAGTTTTTGGACCTAGAGATTGAATTTTTGCACGATTTTTTGCAGGCTATCTAGGATCAACATGAACTCATTCCCATCCAAATTTCATGACATCTGGACACCCACAGAATTTTTCATGAATTTTTACATTTTCTGAGTTCAAAAAATCATATAAAATCACACTTTTCGACTTTTGACCCCAAATTTCGTGGGGAGCTCCCTTGCAACACATGTTTCAGTTTGGTACCCCATATGACCGAGCAAATATGTGAGGAAAGGGGTGTTTTCCCTTGATGACTCGTTTTCTGAACTCCGGCTAGCCAAAACCGAGGTCGCGTTAACGCAAGGACCTAGAGATGGAGTTTTCGCGTGATTTTTGGAGGGATGGCTAGGAACAGCATGATAACATCCCCATCCAAATTTCGTGATTTTTGGAGACCCACACAATTTGTTATGAATTTTTGCTTTTTATGAGTTATTCAAAAATTCATAAAAAATAGAAATCTTTGAATCTTGATCTCAAATTTCTTGGAGAGCTTCCTTGTGGCTCATATTTTAGTTTGGTACCACATCCTGCCGGTGAATTATGTGAGGAAACGGGTGTTTTCCCAAGATGACTCGTTTTCTGAACTTCGGCAAGCCAAAAACTTGATCCTGACTCACTTTTCAGCACCTTGGCAAGCCAAAAACTTAGTCAGGATCAAGTTTTCAGTTTTCCGAACTTTGTCATGGCACTTGTTTCACGAGTTTTTGGACCTAGAGATTGAATTTTTGCACGATTTTTTGCAGGCTATCTAGGATCAACATGAACTCATTCCCATCCAAATTTCATGACATCTGGACACCCACAGAATTTTTCATGAATTTTTACATTTTCTGAGTTCAAAAAATCATATAAAATCACACTTTTCGACTTTTGACCCCAAATTTCGTGGGGAGCTCCCTTGCAACACATGTTTCAGTTTGGTACCCCATATGACCGAGCAAATATGTGAGGAAAGGGGTGTTTTCCCTTGATGA
>JAYWLH010000077.1:157500-160000 GCA_037074585.1 Biancaea sappan | reverse complement strand
TGAAAACTTGATCCTGACTAAGTTTTTGGCTTGCCAAGGTGCTGAAAAGTGAGTCAGGATCAAGTTTTTGGCTTGCCGAAGTTCAGAAAACGAGTCATCTTGGGAAAACAGCCGTTTCCTCACATAATTCACCGGCAGGATGTGGTACCAAACTAAAATATGAGCCACAAGGAAGCTCTCCAAGAAATTTGAGATCAAGATTCAAAGAATTCTATTTTTTATGAATTTTTGAATAACTCATAAAAAGCAAAAATTCATAACAAATTGTGTGGGTCTCCAAAAATCACGAAATTTGGATGGGGATGTTATCATGCTGTTCCTAGCCATCCCTCCAAAAATCACGCTAAAACTCCATCTCTAGGTCCTTGCGTTAACGCGACCTCGGTTTTGGCTAGCCGGAGTTCAGAAAACGAGTCATCAAGGGAAAACACCCCTTTCCTCACATATTTGCTCGGTCATATGGGGTACCAAACTGAAACATGTGTTGCAAGGGAGCTCCCCACGAAATTTGGGGTCAAAATTCGAAAAGTGTGATTTTATATGATTTTTTGAACTCAGAAAATGTAAAAATTCATGAAAAATTCTGTGGGTGTCCAGATGTCATGAAATTTGGATGGGAATGAGGTCATGTTGATCCTAGATAGCCTGCAAAAAATCGTGCAAAAATTCAATCTCTAGGTCCAAAAACTCGTGAAACAAGTGCCATGACAAAGTTCGGAAAACTGAAAACTTGATCCTGACTAAGTTTTTGGCTTGCCAAGGTGCTGAAAAGTGAGTCAGGATCAAGTTTTTGGCTTGCCGAAGTTCAGAAAACGAGTCATCTTGGGAAAACACCCGTTTCCTCACATAATTCACCGGCAGGATATGGTACCAAACTAAAATATGAGCCACAAGGAAGCTCTCCAAGAAATTTGAGATCAAGATTCAAAGATTTCTATTTTTTATGAATTTTTGAATTTTAAAAAGTAAAAATTCATAATAAATTGTGTGAGTGTCCAAAAATCGTGAAATTTGGATGGGGATGAGATTATATTGTTCCTAACAATCCCTCAAAAAATCGTCCAAAAATTCCATCTCTAGGTCCAAAAAAAAACTTATGCTAGCTGGGCAAAATCAATATCACTTCCTGCCAGGAAGGAAAAAGCTCATTAAGCTCTATAGGGGGGGAGTACTAGTTGAGCTTGGGTGCCATCCTCCCCCCCTGGCAGGCCATTGGCAAGACGTGTATGCGATATTGCCCATGGCCCGTCCCCCCCCAGATGGCACCGTGGTGGTGGCCGGCCGCCGCCGGCCACCACCATCTCACCGGCCGGCCGCCGGATTCCGGCGACCGGAAAATTTTTTCTTTCAAAAACACCCCCGAAACTTGTTTTTCAACAAAACTAGCTTTCAAAACAATGTTTTCTCATCAAAATCATCGGTTTTCAACACTTTTTCTTCATCCAAAGCATCGTTTTTCAATCAAATTTGTTTTTCAAAGAAGGTGGCGGTTGTTTTTCAATCAAAATAGATTTTCCTTCCGGGTGTCTTCCATAGTCATGAGTTATCACTTCCTTCACTCGCTAGCGGGCATTTGCGTGGCCATGACCTCCCAACTTCATGTGTTGCAAAGGCATTCGCCCCCAATTGCTTGATAAGCTTGCTTGTGTTTGGACTTACACGGTGGTACTGAAATTTGGCTGACACCCAATCGGTTTTCAAAATTGTTTTTTCACTCGAATCATGGATTTCCAAGCAAAATTGTTTTTTCACTCGAATCATGGATTTCCAAGCAAAATTGTTTTTTCACTCGAATCATGGATTTCCAAGCAAAATTGTTTTCAAAAAAGAGGATCGCGGTCGTTTTCCAATCAAAATAGATTTTCCTTCCGGGTGTCTTCCATAGTCATGAGTTATCACTTCCTTCACTTGCTAGCGGGCATTTGTGTGGCCATGACCTCCCAACTTCATGTGTTGCAAAGGCATCCGCCCCCAATTGCTTGATAAGCTTGCTTGTGTTTGGACTTACACGGTGGTACTGAAATTTGGCTGACACCCAATCGGTTTTCAAAATTGTTTTTTCACTCGAATCATGGATTTCCAAGCAAAATTGTTTTCAAAAAAGAGGATCGCGGTCGTTTTCCAATCAAAATAGATTTTTTGTTTTCGAGTGTCTTCCACATATCATGAGCTATCACTTCCTTCACTTGCTAGCGGGCATTTGCGTGGCCATGACCTCCCAACTTCATGTGTTGCAAAGGCATCCGCCCCCAATTGCTTGATAAGCTTGCTTGTGTTGGACTGCATGGTGGCACTGAAATTTGGTTGACGCTCAATCGGTTTTCAAAAATGTTTTTTCACTCAAAGCATCGATTTCCAAGCAAAAAAGTTTTTGAAAACATCTTTTCACAAAAAAAGTTGGATTTGACGGATAATTGACGGAAATACATGCCTAGCAATGCTAGAGCGATGCAATTCGATGATTCTATTTTGCTCATTTGCAAAATTATTCCTCTAAAGA
>JAYWLH010000077.1:135000-137500 GCA_037074585.1 Biancaea sappan | reverse complement strand
AAAAGTGTGATTTTATATGATTTTTTGAACTCAGAAAATGTAAAAATTCATGAAAAATTCTGTGGGTGTCCAGATGTCATGAAATTTGGATGGGAATGAGGTCATGTTGATCCTAGATAGCCTGCAAAAAATCGTGCAAAAATTCAATCTCTAGGTCCAAAAACTCGTGAAACAAGTGCCATGACAAAGTTCGGAAAACTGAAAACTTGATCCTGACTAAGTTTTTGGCTTGCCAAGGTGCTGAAAAGTGAGTCAGGATCAAGTTTTTGGCTTGCCGAAGTTCAGAAAACGAGTCATCTTGGGAAAACAGCCGTTTCCTCACATAATTCACCGGCAGGATGTGGTACCAAACTAAAATATGAGCCACAAGGAAGCTCTCCAAGAAATTTGAGATCAAGATTCAAAGAATTCTATTTTTTATGAATTTTTGAATAACTCATAAAAAGCAAAAATTCATAACAAATTGTGTGGGTCTCCAAAAATCACGAAATTTGGATGGGGATGTTATCATGCTGTTCCTAGCCATCCCTCCAAAAATCACGCTAAAACTCCATCTCTAGGTCCTTGCGTTAACGCGACCTCGGTTTTGGCTAGCCGGAGTTCAGAAAACGAGTCATCAAGGGAAAACACCCCTTTCCTCACATATTTGCTCGGTCATATGGGGTACCAAACTGAAACATGTGTTGCAAGGGAGCTCCCCACGAAATTTGGGGTCAAAATTCGAAAAGTGTGATTTTATATGATTTTTTGAACTCAGAAAATGTAAAAATTCATGAAAAATTCTGTGGGTGTCCAGATGTCATGAAATTTGGATGGGAATGAGGTCATGTTGATCCTAGATAGCCTGCAAAAAATCGTGCAAAAATTCAATCTCTAGGTCCAAAAACTCGTGAAACAAGTGCCATGACAAAGTTCGGAAAACTGAAAACTTGATCCTGACTAAGTTTTTGGCTTGCCAAGGTGCTGAAAAGTGAGTCAGGATCAAGTTTTTGGCTTGCCGAAGTTCAGAAAACGAGTCATCTTGGGAAAACACCCGTTTCCTCACATAATTCACCGGCAGGATATGGTACCAAACTAAAATATGAGCCACAAGGAAGCTCTCCAAGAAATTTGAGATCAAGATTCAAAGATTTCTATTTTTTATGAATTTTTGAATTTTAAAAAGTAAAAATTCATAATAAATTGTGTGAGTGTCCAAAAATCGTGAAATTTGGATGGGGATGAGATTATATTGTTCCTAACAATCCCTCAAAAAATCGTCCAAAAATTCCATCTCTAGGTCCAAAAAAAAACTTATGCTAGCTGGGCAAAATCAATATCACTTCCTGCCAGGAAGGAAAAAGCTCATTAAGCTCTATAGGGGGGGAGTACTAGTTGAGCTTGGGTGCCATCCTCCCCCCCTGGCAGGCCATTGGCAAGACGTGTATGCGATATTGCCCATGGCCCGTCCCCCCCCCAGATGGCACCGTGGTGGTGGCCGGCCGCCGCCGGCCACCACCATCTCACCGGCCGGCCGCCGGATTCCGGCGACCGGAAAATTTTTTCTTTCAAAAACACCCCCGAAACTTGTTTTTCAACAAAACTAGCTTTCAAAACAATGTTTTCTCATCAAAATCATCGGTTTTCAACACTTTTTCTTCATCCAAAGCATCGTTTTTCAATCAAATTTGTTTTTCAAAGAAGGTGGCGGTTGTTTTTCAATCAAAATAGATTTTCCTTCCGGGTGTCTTCCATAGTCATGAGTTATCACTTCCTTCACTCGCTAGCGGGCATTTGCGTGGCCATGACCTCCCAACTTCATGTGTTGCAAAGGCATTCGCCCCCAATTGCTTGATAAGCTTGCTTGTGTTTGGACTTACACGGTGGTACTGAAATTTGGCTGACACCCAATCGGTTTTCAAAATTGTTTTTTCACTCGAATCATGGATTTCCAAGCAAAATTGTTTTTTCACTCGAATCATGGATTTCCAAGCAAAATTGTTTTTTCACTCGAATCATGGATTTCCAAGCAAAATTGTTTTCAAAAAAGAGGATCGCGGTCGTTTTCCAATCAAAATAGATTTTCCTTCCGGGTGTCTTCCATAGTCATGAGTTATCACTTCCTTCACTTGCTAGCGGGCATTTGTGTGGCCATGACCTCCCAACTTCATGTGTTGCAAAGGCATCCGCCCCCAATTGCTTGATAAGCTTGCTTGTGTTTGGACTTACACGGTGGTACTGAAATTTGGCTGACACCCAATCGGTTTTCAAAATTGTTTTTTCACTCGAATCATGGATTTCCAAGCAAAATTGTTTTCAAAAAAGAGGATCGCGGTCATTTTCCAATCAAAATAGATTTTTTGTTTTCGAGTGTCTTCCACATATCATGAGCTATCACTTCCTTCACTTGCTAGCGGGCATTTGCGTGGCCATGACCTCCCAACTTCATGTGTTGCAAAGGCATCCGCCCCCAATTGCTTGATAAGCTTGCTTGTGTTGGACTGCATGGTGGCACTGAAAT
>JAYWLH010000077.1:102500-105000 GCA_037074585.1 Biancaea sappan | reverse complement strand
ATCTTGGGAAAACGGCCGTTTCCTCACATAATTCACCGGCAGGATGTGGTACCAAACTAAAATATGAGCCACAAGGAAGCTCTCCAAGAAATTTGAGATCAAGATTCAAAGAATTCTATTTTTTATGAATTTTTGAATAACTCATAAAAAGCAAAAATTCATAACAAATTGTGTGGGTCTCCAAAAATCACGAAATTTGGATGGGGATGTTATCATGCTGTTCCTAGCCATCCCTCCAAAAATCACGCTAAAACTCCATCTCTAGGTCCTTGCGTTAACGCGACCTCGGTTTTGGCTAGCCGGAGTTCAGAAAACGAGTCATCAAGGGAAAACACCCCTTTCCTCACATATTTGCTCGGTCATATGGGGTACCAAACTGAAACATGTGTTGCAAGGGAGCTCCCCACGAAATTTGGGGTCAAAATTCGAAAAGTGTGATTTTATATGATTTTTTGAACTCAGAAAATGTAAAAATTCATGAAAAATTCTGTGGGTGTCCAGATGTCATGAAATTTGGATGGGAATGAGGTCATGTTGATCCTAGATAGCCTGCAAAAAATCGTGCAAAAATTCAATCTCTAGGTCCAAAAACTCGTGAAACAAGTGCCATGACAAAGTTCGGAAAACTGAAAACTTGATCCTGACTAAGTTTTTGGCTTGCCAAGGTGCTGAAAAGTGAGTCAGGATCAAGTTTTTGGCTTGCCGAAGTTCAGAAAACGAGTCATCTTGGGAAAACAGCCGTTTCCTCACATAATTCACCGGCAGGATGTGGTACCAAACTAAAATATGAGCCACAAGGAAGCTCTCCAAGAAATTTGAGATCAAGATTCAAAGAATTCTATTTTTTATGAATTTTTGAATAACTCATAAAAAGCAAAAATTCATAACAAATTGTGTGGGTCTCCAAAAATCACGAAATTTGGATGGGGATGTTATCATGCTGTTCCTAGCCATCCCTCCAAAAATCACGCTAAAACTCCATCTCTAGGTCCTTGCGTTAACGCGACCTCGGTTTTGGCTAGCCGGAGTTCAGAAAACGAGTCATCAAGGGAAAACACCCCTTTCCTCACATATTTGCTCGGTCATATGGGGTACCAAACTGAAACATGTGTTGCAAGGGAGCTCCCCACGAAATTTGGGGTCAAAATTCGAAAAGTGTGATTTTATATGATTTTTTGAACTCAGAAAATGTAAAAATTCATGAAAAATTCTGTGGGTGTCCAGATGTCATGAAATTTGGATGGGAATGAGGTCATGTTGATCCTAGATAGCCTGCAAAAAATCGTGCAAAAATTCAATCTCTAGGTCCAAAAACTCGTGAAACAAGTGCCATGACAAAGTTCGGAAAACTGAAAACTTGATCCTGACTAAGTTTTTGGCTTGCCAAGGTGCTGAAAAGTGAGTCAGGATCAAGTTTTTGGCTTGCCGAAGTTCAGAAAACGAGTCATCTTGGGAAAACACCCGTTTCCTCACATAATTCACCGGCAGGATATGGTACCAAACTAAAATATGAGCCACAAGGAAGCTCTCCAAGAAATTTGAGATCAAGATTCAAAGATTTCTATTTTTTATGAATTTTTGAATTTTAAAAAGTAAAAATTCATAATAAATTGTGTGAGTGTCCAAAAATCGTGAAATTTGGATGGGGATGAGATTATATTGTTCCTAACAATCCCTCAAAAAATCGTCCAAAAATTCCATCTCTAGGTCCAAAAAAAAACTTATGCTAGCTGGGCAAAATCAATATCACTTCCTGCCAGGAAGGAAAAAGCTCATTAAGCTCTATAGGGGGGGAGTACTAGTTGAGCTTGGGTGCCATCCTCCCCCCCTGGCAGGCCATTGGCAAGACGTGTATGCGATATTGCCCATGGCCCGTCCCCCCCCAGATGGCACCGTGGTGGTGGCCGGCCGCCGCCGGCCACCACCATCTCACCGGCCGGCCGCCGGATTCCGGCGACCGGAAAATTTTTTCTTTCAAAAACACCCCCGAAACTTGTTTTTCAACAAAACTAGCTTTCAAAACAATGTTTTCTCATCAAAATCATCGGTTTTCAACACTTTTTCTTCATCCAAAGCATCGTTTTTCAATCAAATTTGTTTTTCAAAGAAGGTGGCGGTTGTTTTTCAATCAAAATAGATTTTCCTTCCGGGTGTCTTCCATAGTCATGAGTTATCACTTCCTTCACTCGCTAGCGGGCATTTGCGTGGCCATGACCTCCCAACTTCATGTGTTGCAAAGGCATTCGCCCCCAATTGCTTGATAAGCTTGCTTGTGTTTGGACTTACACGGTGGTACTGAAATTTGGCTGACACCCAATCGGTTTTCAAAATTGTTTTTTCACTCGAATCATGGATTTCCAAGCAAAATTGTTTTTTCACTCGAATCATGGATTTCCAAGCAAAATTGTTTTTTCACTCGAATCATGGATTTCCAAGCAAAATTGTTTTCAAAAAAGAGGATCGCGGTCGTTTTCCAATCAAAATAGATTTTCCTTCCGGG
>JAYWLH010000077.1:80000-82500 GCA_037074585.1 Biancaea sappan | reverse complement strand
TGAGGTCATGTTGATCCTAGATAGCCTGCAAAAAATCGTGCAAAAATTCAATCTCTAGGTCCAAAAACTCGTGAAACAAGTGCCATGACAAAGTTCGGAAAACTGAAAACTTGATCCTGACTAAGTTTTTGGCTTGCCAAGGTGCTGAAAAGTGAGTCAGGATCAAGTTTTTGGCTTGCCGAAGTTCAGAAAACGAGTCATCTTGGGAAAACAGCCGTTTCCTCACATAATTCACCGGCAGGATGTGGTACCAAACTAAAATATGAGCCACAAGGAAGCTCTCCAAGAAATTTGAGATCAAGATTCAAAGAATTCTATTTTTTATGAATTTTTGAATAACTCATAAAAAGCAAAAATTCATAACAAATTGTGTGGGTCTCCAAAAATCACGAAATTTGGATGGGGATGTTATCATGCTGTTCCTAGCCATCCCTCCAAAAATCACGCTAAAACTCCATCTCTAGGTCCTTGCGTTAACGCGACCTCGGTTTTGGCTAGCCGGAGTTCATAAAACGAGTCATCAAGGGAAAACACCCCTTTCCTCACATATTTGCTCGGTCATATGGGGTACCAAACTGAAACATGTGTTGCAAGGGAGCTCCCCACGAAATTTGGGGTCAAAATTCGAAAAGTGTGATTTTATATGATTTTTTGAACTCAGAAAATGTAAAAATTCATGAAAAATTCTGTGGGTGTCCAGATGTCATGAAATTTGGATGGGAATGAGGTCATGTTGATCCTAGATAGCCTGCAAAAAATCGTGCAAAAATTCAATCTCTAGGTCCAAAAACTCGTGAAACAAGTGCCATGACAAAGTTCGGAAAACTGAAAACTTGATCCTGACTAAGTTTTTGGCTTGCCAAGGTGCTGAAAAGTGAGTCAGGATCAAGTTTTTGGCTTGCCGAAGTTCAGAAAACGAGTCATCTTGGGAAAACACCCGTTTCCTCACATAATTCACCGGCAGGATATGGTACCAAACTAAAATATGAGCCACAAGGAAGCTCTCCAAGAAATTTGAGATCAAGATTCAAAGATTTCTATTTTTTATGAATTTTTGAATTTTAAAAAGTAAAAATTCATAATAAATTGTGTGAGTGTCCAAAAATCGTGAAATTTGGATGGGGATGAGATTATATTGTTCCTAACAATCCCTCAAAAAATCGTCCAAAAATTCCATCTCTAGGTCCAAAAAAAAACTTATGCTAGCTGGGCAAAATCAATATCACTTCCTGCCAGGAAGGAAAAAGCTCATTAAGCTCTATAGGGGGGGAGTACTAGTTGAGCTTGGGTGCCATCCTCCCCCCCTGGCAGGCCATTGGCAAGACGTGTATGCGATATTGCCCATGGCCCGTCCCCCCCCAGATGGCACCGTGGTGGTGGCCGGCCGCCGCCGGCCACCACCATCTCACCGGCCGGCCGCCGGATTCCGGCGACCGGAAAATTTTTTCTTTCAAAAACACCCCCGAAACTTGTTTTTCAACAAAACTAGCTTTCAAAACAATGTTTTCTCATCAAAATCATCGGTTTTCAACACTTTTTCTTCATCCAAAGCATCGTTTTTCAATCAAATTTGTTTTTCAAAGAAGGTGGCGGTTGTTTTTCAATCAAAATAGATTTTCCTTCCGGGTGTCTTCCATAGTCATGAGTTATCACTTCCTTCACTCGCTAGCGGGCATTTGCGTGGCCATGACCTCCCAACTTCATGTGTTGCAAAGGCATTCGCCCCCAATTGCTTGATAAGCTTGCTTGTGTTTGGACTTACACGGTGGTACTGAAATTTGGCTGACACCCAATCGGTTTTCAAAATTGTTTTTTCACTCGAATCATGGATTTCCAAGCAAAATTGTTTTTTCACTCGAATCATGGATTTCCAAGCAAAATTGTTTTCAAAAAAGAGGATCGCGGTCGTTTTCCAATCAAAATAGATTTTCCTTCCGGGTGTCTTCCATAGTCATGAGTTATCACTTCCTTCACTTGCTAGCGGGCATTTGTGTGGCCATGACCTCCCAACTTCATGTGTTGCAAAGGCATCCGCCCCCAATTGCTTGATAAGCTTGCTTGTGTTTGGACTTACACGGTGGTACTGAAATTTGGCTGACACCCAATCGGTTTTCAAAATTGTTTTTTCACTCGAATCATGGATTTCCAAGCAAAATTGTTTTCAAAAAAGAGGATCGCGGTCGTTTTCCAATCAAAATAGATTTTTTGTTTTCGAGTGTCTTCCACATATCATGAGCTATCACTTCCTTCACTTGCTAGCGGGCATTTGCGTGGCCATGACCTCCCAACTTCATGTGTTGCAAAGGCATCCGCCCCCAATTGCTTGATAAGCTTGCTTGTGTTGGACTGCATGGTGGCACTGAAATTTGGTTGACGCTCAATCGGTTTTCAAAAATGTTTTTTCACTCAAAGCATCGATTTCCAAGCAAAAAAGTTTTTGAAAACATCTTTTCACAAAAAAAGTTGGATTTGACGGATAATTGACGGAAATACATGCCTA
>JAYWLH010000077.1:37500-40000 GCA_037074585.1 Biancaea sappan | reverse complement strand
ATCCTGACTAAGTTTTTGGCTTGCCAAGGTGCTGAAAAGTGAGTCAGGATCAAGTTTTTGGCTTGCCGAAGTTCAGAAAACGAGTCATCTTGGGAAAACGGCCGTTTCCTCACATAATTCACCGGCAGGATGTGGTACCAAACTAAAATATGAGCCACAAGGAAGCTCTCCAAGAAATTTGAGATCAAGATTCAAAGAATTCTATTTTTTATGAATTTTTGAATAACTCATAAAAAGCAAAAATTCATAACAAATTGTGTGGGTCTCCAAAAATCACGAAATTTGGATGGGGATGTTATCATGCTGTTCCTAGCCATCCCTCCAAAAATCACGCTAAAACTCCATCTCTAGGTCCTTGCGTTAACGCGACCTCGGTTTTGGCTAGCCGGAGTTCAGAAAACGAGTCATCAAGGGAAAACACCCCTTTCCTCACATATTTGCTCGGTCATATGGGGTACCAAACTGAAACATGTGTTGCAAGGGAGCTCCCCACGAAATTTGGGGTCAAAATTCGAAAAGTGTGATTTTATATGATTTTTTGAACTCAGAAAATGTAAAAATTCATGAAAAATTCTGTGGGTGTCCAGATGTCATGAAATTTGGATGGGAATGAGGTCATGTTGATCCTAGATAGCCTGCAAAAAATCGTGCAAAAATTCAATCTCTAGGTCCAAAAACTCGTGAAACAAGTGCCATGACAAAGTTCGGAAAACTGAAAACTTGATCCTGACTAAGTTTTTGGCTTGCCAAGGTGCTGAAAAGTGAGTCAGGATCAAGTTTTTGGCTTGCCGAAGTTCAGAAAACGAGTCATCTTGGGAAAACAGCCGTTTCCTCACATAATTCACCGGCAGGATGTGGTACCAAACTAAAATATGAGCCACAAGGAAGCTCTCCAAGAAATTTGAGATCAAGATTCAAAGAATTCTATTTTTTATGAATTTTTGAATAACTCATAAAAAGCAAAAATTCATAACAAATTGTGTGGGTCTCCAAAAATCACGAAATTTGGATGGGGATGTTATCATGCTGTTCCTAGCCATCCCTCCAAAAATCACGCTAAAACTCCATCTCTAGGTCCTTGCGTTAACGCGACCTCGGTTTTGGCTAGCCGGAGTTCAGAAAACGAGTCATCAAGGGAAAACACCCCTTTCCTCACATATTTGCTCGGTCATATGGGGTACCAAACTGAAACATGTGTTGCAAGGGAGCTCCCCACGAAATTTGGGGTCAAAATTCGAAAAGTGTGATTTTATATGATTTTTTGAACTCAGAAAATGTAAAAATTCATGAAAAATTCTGTGGGTGTCCAGATGTCATGAAATTTGGATGGGAATGAGGTCATGTTGATCCTAGATAGCCTGCAAAAAATCGTGCAAAAATTCAATCTCTAGGTCCAAAAACTCGTGAAACAAGTGCCATGACAAAGTTCGGAAAACTGAAAACTTGATCCTGACTAAGTTTTTGGCTTGCCAAGGTGCTGAAAAGTGAGTCAGGATCAAGTTTTTGGCTTGCCGAAGTTCAGAAAACGAGTCATCTTGGGAAAACACCCGTTTCCTCACATAATTCACCGGCAGGATATGGTACCAAACTAAAATATGAGCCACAAGGAAGCTCTCCAAGAAATTTGAGATCAAGATTCAAAGATTTCTATTTTTTATGAATTTTTGAATTTTAAAAAGTAAAAATTCATAATAAATTGTGTGAGTGTCCAAAAATCGTGAAATTTGGATGGGGATGAGATTATATTGTTCCTAACAATCCCTCAAAAAATCGTCCAAAAATTCCATCTCTAGGTCCAAAAAAAAACTTATGCTAGCTGGGCAAAATCAATATCACTTCCTGCCAGGAAGGAAAAAGCTCATTAAGCTCTATAGGGGGGGAGTACTAGTTGAGCTTGGGTGCCATCCTCCCCCCCTGGCAGGCCATTGGCAAGACGTGTATGCGATATTGCCCATGGCCCGTCCCCCCCCAGATGGCACCGTGGTGGTGGCCGGCCGCCGCCGGCCACCACCATCTCACCGGCCGGCCGCCGGATTCCGGCGACCGGAAAATTTTTTCTTTCAAAAACACCCCCGAAACTTGTTTTTCAACAAAACTAGCTTTCAAAACAATGTTTTCTCATCAAAATCATCGGTTTTCAACACTTTTTCTTCATCCAAAGCATCGTTTTTCAATCAAATTTGTTTTTCAAAGAAGGTGGCGGTTGTTTTTCAATCAAAATAGATTTTCCTTCCGGGTGTCTTCCATAGTCATGAGTTATCACTTCCTTCACTCGCTAGCGGGCATTTGCGTGGCCATGACCTCCCAACTTCATGTGTTGCAAAGGCATTCGCCCCCAATTGCTTGATAAGCTTGCTTGTGTTTGGACTTACACGGTGGTACTGAAATTTGGCTGACACCCAATCGGTTTTCAAAATTGTTTTTTCACTCGAATCATGGATTTCCAAGCAAAATTGTTTTTTCACTCGAATCATGGATTTCCAAGCAAAATTGTTTTTTC
>JAYWLH010000077.1:15000-17500 GCA_037074585.1 Biancaea sappan | reverse complement strand
TTTTATATGATTTTTTGAACTCAGAAAATGTAAAAATTCATGAAAAATTCTGTGGGTGTCCAGATGTCATGAAATTTGGATGGGAATGAGGTCATGTTGATCCTAGATAGCCTGCAAAAAATCGTGCAAAAATTCAATCTCTAGGTCCAAAAACTCGTGAAACAAGTGCCATGACAAAGTTCGGAAAACTGAAAACTTGATCCTGACTAAGTTTTTGGCTTGCCAAGGTGCTGAAAAGTGAGTCAGGATCAAGTTTTTGGCTTGCCGAAGTTCAGAAAACGAGTCATCTTGGGAAAACAGCCGTTTCCTCACATAATTCACCGGCAGGATGTGGTACCAAACTAAAATATGAGCCACAAGGAAGCTCTCCAAGAAATTTGAGATCAAGATTCAAAGAATTCTATTTTTTATGAATTTTTGAATAACTCATAAAAAGCAAAAATTCATAACAAATTGTGTGGGTCTCCAAAAATCACGAAATTTGGATGGGGATGTTATCATGCTGTTCCTAGCCATCCCTCCAAAAATCACGCTAAAACTCCATCTCTAGGTCCTTGCGTTAACGCGACCTCGGTTTTGGCTAGCCGGAGTTCAGAAAACGAGTCATCAAGGGAAAACACCCCTTTCCTCACATATTTGCTCGGTCATATGGGGTACCAAACTGAAACATGTGTTGCAAGGGAGCTCCCCACGAAATTTGGGGTCAAAATTCGAAAAGTGTGATTTTATATGATTTTTTGAACTCAGAAAATGTAAAAATTCATGAAAAATTCTGTGGGTGTCCAGATGTCATGAAATTTGGATGGGAATGAGGTCATGTTGATCCTAGATAGCCTGCAAAAAATCGTGCAAAAATTCAATCTCTAGGTCCAAAAACTCGTGAAACAAGTGCCATGACAAAGTTCGGAAAACTGAAAACTTGATCCTGACTAAGTTTTTGGCTTGCCAAGGTGCTGAAAAGTGAGTCAGGATCAAGTTTTTGGCTTGCCGAAGTTCAGAAAACGAGTCATCTTGGGAAAACACCCGTTTCCTCACATAATTCACCGGCAGGATATGGTACCAAACTAAAATATGAGCCACAAGGAAGCTCTCCAAGAAATTTGAGATCAAGATTCAAAGATTTCTATTTTTTATGAATTTTTGAATTTTAAAAAGTAAAAATTCATAATAAATTGTGTGAGTGTCCAAAAATCGTGAAATTTGGATGGGGATGAGATTATATTGTTCCTAACAATCCCTCAAAAAATCGTCCAAAAATTCCATCTCTAGGTCCAAAAAAAAACTTATGCTAGCTGGGCAAAATCAATATCACTTCCTGCCAGGAAGGAAAAAGCTCATTAAGCTCTATAGGGGGGGAGTACTAGTTGAGCTTGGGTGCCATCCTCCCCCCCTGGCAGGCCATTGGCAAGACGTGTATGCGATATTGCCCATGGCCCGTCCCCCCCCAGATGGCACCGTGGTGGTGGCCGGCCGCCGCCGGCCACCACCATCTCACCGGCCGGCCGCCGGATTCCGGCGACCGGAAAATTTTTTCTTTCAAAAACACCCCCGAAACTTGTTTTTCAACAAAACTAGCTTTCAAAACAATGTTTTCTCATCAAAATCATCGGTTTTCAACACTTTTTCTTCATCCAAAGCATCGTTTTTCAATCAAATTTGTTTTTCAAAGAAGGTGGCGGTTGTTTTTCAATCAAAATAGATTTTCCTTCCGGGTGTCTTCCATAGTCATGAGTTATCACTTCCTTCACTCGCTAGCGGGCATTTGCGTGGCCATGACCTCCCAACTTCATGTGTTGCAAAGGCATTCGCCCCCAATTGCTTGATAAGCTTGCTTGTGTTTGGACTTACACGGTGGTACTGAAATTTGGCTGACACCCAATCGGTTTTCAAAATTGTTTTTTCACTCGAATCATGGATTTCCAAGCAAAATTGTTTTTTCACTCGAATCATGGATTTCCAAGCAAAATTGTTTTTTCACTCGAATCATGGATTTCCAAGCAAAATTGTTTTCAAAAAAGAGGATCGCGGTCGTTTTCCAATCAAAATAGATTTTCCTTCCGGGTGTCTTCCATAGTCATGAGTTATCACTTCCTTCACTTGCTAGCGGGCATTTGTGTGGCCATGACCTCCCAACTTCATGTGTTGCAAAGGCATCCGCCCCCAATTGCTTGATAAGCTTGCTTGTGTTTGGACTTACACGGTGGTACTGAAATTTGGCTGACACCCAATCGGTTTTCAAAATTGTTTTTTCACTCGAATCATGGATTTCCAAGCAAAATTGTTTTCAAAAAAGAGGATCGCGGTCGTTTTCCAATCAAAATAGATTTTTTGTTTTCGAGTGTCTTCCACATATCATGAGCTATCACTTCCTTCACTTGCTAGCGGGCATTTGCGTGGCCATGACCTCCCAACTTCATGTGTTGCAAAGGCATCCGCCCCCAATTGCTTGATAAGCTTGCTTGTGTTGGACTGCATGGTGGCACTGAAATTTGGTTGACGC
>JAYWLH010000076.1:50000-53418 GCA_037074585.1 Biancaea sappan | reverse complement strand
TCACGTGCTCACTGTGTAATCACACTTTTCGAATTTTGACCCCAAATTTCGTGGGGAGCTCCCATTGCAACACATGTTTCAGTTTGGTACCCCATATGACCGAGCAAATAATGTGAGAAAGGGGTGTTTTTCCCCTTGATGACTCGTTTTCTGAACTCCGGCTAGCCAAAACCGAGGTCGCGTTAACGCAAGGACCTAGAGATGGAGTTTTCGCGTGATTTTTGGAGGGATGGCTAGGAACAGCATGATCACATCCCCATCCAAATTTCGTGATTTTTGGAGACCCACACAATTTGTTATGAATTTTTGCTTTTTATGAGTTATTCAAAAATTCATAAAAAATAGAATTCTTTGAATCTTGATCTCAAATTTCTTGGAGAGCTTCCTTGTGGCTCATATTTTAGTTTGGTACCACATCCTGCCGGTGAATTATGTTGAGGAAACGGGTGTTTTCCCAAGATGACTCGTTTTCTGAACTTCGGCAAGCCAAAAACTTGATCCTGACTCACTTTTCAGCACCTTGGCAAGCCAAAACTTAGTCAGGATCAAGTTTTTCAGTTTTCCGAACTTTGTCATGGCACTTGTTTCACGAGTTTTTGGACCTAGAGATTGAATTTTTGCACGATTTTTTGCAGGCTATCTAGGATCAACATGAACTCATTCCCATCCAAATTTCATGACATCTGGACACCCACAGAATTTTTCATGAATTTTTACATTTTCTGAGTTCAAAAAATCATATAAAATCACACTTTTCGAATTTTGACCCCAAATTTCGTGGGGAGCTCCCTTGCAACACATGTTTCAGTTTGGTACCCCATATGACCGAGCAAATATGTGAGGAAAGGGGTGTTTTTCCCTTGATGACTCGTTTTCTGAACTCCGGCTAGCCAAAACCGAGGTCGCGTTAACGCAAGGACCTAGAGATGGAGTTTTCGCGTGATTTTGGAGGGATGGCTAGGAACAGCATGATCACATCCCCATCCAAATTTCGTGATTTTTGGAGACCCACACAATTTGTTATGAATTTTTTGCTTTTTATGAGTTATTCAAAAATTCATAAAAAATAGAATTCTTTGAATCTTGATCTCAAATTTCTTGGAGAGCTTCCTTGTGGCTCATATTTTAGTTTGGTACCACATCCCGCCGGTGAATTATGTGAGGAAACGGGTGTTTTCCCAAGATGACTCGTTTTCTGAACTTCGGCAAGCCAAAACTTGATCCTGACTCACTTTTCAGCACCTTGGCAAGCCAAAAACTTAGTCAGGATCAAGTTTTTCAGTTTTCCGAACTTTGTCATGGCACTTGTTTCACGAGTTTTTGGACATAGAGATTGAATTTTTGCACGATTTTTTGCAGGCTATCTAGGATCAACATGAACTCATTCCCATCCAAATTTCATGACATCTGGACACCCACAGAATTTTTCATGAATTTTTACATTTTCTGAGTTCAAAAAATCATATAAAATCACACTTTTCGAATTTTGACCCCAAATTTCGTGGGGAGCTCCCTTGCAACACATGTTTCAGTTTGGTACCCCATATGACCGAGCAAATATGTGAGAAAGGGGTGTTTTCCCTTGATGACTCGTTTTCTGAACTCCGGCTAGCCAAAACCGAGGTCGCGTTAACGCAAGGACCTAGAGATGGAGTTTTCGCGTGATTTTTGGAGGGATGGCTAGGAACAGCATGATCACATCCCCATCCAAATTTCGTGATTTTTGGAGACCCACACCAATTTGTTATGAATTTTGCTTTTTATGAGTTATTCAAAAATTCATAAAAAATAGAATTCTTTGAATCTTGATCTCAAATTTCTTGGAGAGCTTCCTTGTGGCTCATATTTTAGTTTGGTACCACATCCTGCCGGTGAATTATGTGAGGAAACGGGTGTTTTCCCAAGATGACTCGTTTTCTGAACTTCGGCAAGCCAAAAACTTGATCCTGACTCACTTTTCAGCACCTTGGCAAGCCAAAAACTTAGTCAGGATCAAGTTTTCAGTTTCCGAACTTTGTCATGGCACTTGTTTCACGAGTTTTTGGACCTAGAGATTGAATTTTTGCACGATTTTTTGCAGGCTATCTAGGATCAACATGAAACTCATTCCCATCCAAATTTCATGACATCTGGACACCCACAGAATTTTTCATGAATTTTTACATTTTCTGAGTTCAAAAAATCATATAAAATCACACTTTTCGAATTTGACCCCAAATTTCGTGGGGAGCTCCCTTGCAACACATGTTTCAGTTTGGTACCCCATATGACCGAGCAAATATGTGAGGAAAGGGGTGTTTTCCCTTGATGACTCGTTTTCTGAACTCCGGCTAGCCAAAACCGAGGGTCGCGTTAACGCAAGGACCTAGAGATGGAGTTTTCGCGTGATTTTTGGAGGGATGGCTAGGAACAGCATGATCACATCCCATCCAAATTTCGTGATTTTTGGAGACCCACACAATTTGTTATGAATTTTTGCTTTTTATGAGTTATTCAAAAATTCATAAAAAATAGAATTCTTTGAATCTTGATCTCAAATTTCTTGGAGAGCTTCCTTGTGGCTCATATTTTAGTTTGGTACCACATCCCGCCGGTGAATTATGTGAGGAAACGGCTGTTTTTCCCAAGATGACTCGTTTTCTGAACTTCGGCAAGGCCAAAAACTTGATCCTGACTCACTTTTCAGCACCTTTGGCAAGCCAAAAACTTAGTCAGGATCAAGTTTTCAGTTTTCCGAACTTTGTCATGGCACTTGTTTCACGAGTTTTTGGACATAGAGATTGAATTTTTGCACGATTTTTTGCAGGCTATCTAGGATCAACATGAACTCATTCCCATCCAAATTTCATGGACATCTGGACACCCACAGAATTTTTCATGAATTTTTTACATTTTCTGAGTTCAAAAAATCATATAAAATCACACTTTTCGAATTTTGACCCCAAATTTCGTGGGGAGCTCCCTTGCAACACATGTTTCAGTTTGGTACCCCATATGACCGAGCAAATTAGGTGAGGAAAGGGGTGTTTTCCCTTGATGACTCGTTTTCTGAACTCCGGCTAGCCAAAACCGAGGTCGCGTTAACGCAAGGACCTAGAGATGGAGTTTTCGCGTGATTTTTGGAGGGATGGCTAGGAACAGCATGATCACATCCCCATCCAAATTTCGTGATTTTTGGAGACCCACACAATTTGTTATGAATTTTTGCTTTTTATGAGTTATTCAAAAATTCATAAAAAATAGAATTCTTTGAATCTTGATCTCAAATTTCTTGGAGAGCTTCCTTGTGGCTCATATTTTAGTTTGGTACCACATCCCGCCGGTGAATTATGTGAGGAAACGGCTGTTTCCCAAGATGACTCGTTTTCTGAACTTCGGCAAGCCAAAACTTGATCCTGACTCACTTTTCAGCACCTTG
>JAYWLH010000076.1:37500-40000 GCA_037074585.1 Biancaea sappan | reverse complement strand
TTCCTTGTGGCTCATATTTTAGTTTGGTACCACATCCTGCCGGTGAATTATGTGAGGAAACGGGTGTTTTCCCAAGATGACTCGTTTTCTGAACTTCGGCAAGCCAAAAACTTGATCCTGACTCACTTTTCAGCACCTTGGCAAGCCAAAAACTTAGTCAGGATCAAGTTTTCAGTTTTCCGAACTTTGTCATGGCACTTGTTTCACGAGTTTTTGGACCTAGAGATTGAATTTTTGCACGATTTTTTGCAGGCTATCTAGGATCAACATGAACTCATTCCCATCCAAATTTCATGACATCTGGACACCCACAGAATTTTTCATGAATTTTTACATTTTCTGAGTTCAAAAAATCATATAAAATCACACTTTTCGAATTTTGACCCCAAATTTCGTGGGGAGCTCCCTTGCAACACATGTTTCAGTTTGGTACCCCATATGACCGAGCAAATATGTGAGGAAAGGGGTGTTTTCCCTTGATGACTCGTTTTCTGAACTCCGGCTAGCCAAAACCGAGGTCGCGTTAACGCAAGGACCTAGAGATGGAGTTTTCGCGTGATTTTTGGAGGGATGGCTAGGAACAGCATGATCACATCCCCATCCAAATTTCGTGATTTTTGGAGACCCACACAATTTGTTATGAATTTTTGCTTTTTATGAGTTATTCAAAAATTCATAAAAAATAGAATTCTTTGAATCTTGATCTCAAATTTCTTGGAGAGCTTCCTTGTGGCTCATATTTTAGTTTGGTACCACATCCTGCCGGTGAATTATGTGAGGAAACGGGTGTTTTCCCAAGATGACTCGTTTTCTGAACTTCGGCAAGCCAAAAACTTGATCCTGACTCACTTTTCAGCACCTTGGCAAGCCAAAAACTTAGTCAGGATCAAGTTTTCAGTTTTCCGAACTTTGTCATGGCACTTGTTTCACGAGTTTTTGGACCTAGAGATTGAATTTTTGCACGATTTTTTGCAGGCTATCTAGGATCAACATGAACTCATTCCCATCCAAATTTCATGACATCTGGACACCCACAGAATTTTTCATGAATTTTTACATTTTCTGAGTTCAAAAAATCATATAAAATCACACTTTTCGAATTTTGACCCCAAATTTCGTGGGGAGCTCCCTTGCAACACATGTTTCAGTTTGGTACCCCATATGACCGAGCAAATATGTGAGGAAAGGGGTGTTTTCCCTTGATGACTCGTTTTCTGAACTCCGGCTAGCCAAAACCGAGGTCGCGTTAACGCAAGGACCTAGAGATGGAGTTTTCGCGTGATTTTTGGAGGGATGGCTAGGAACAGCATGATCACATCCCCATCCAAATTTCGTGATTTTTGGAGACCCACACAATTTGTTATGAATTTTTGCTTTTTATGAGTTATTCAAAAATTCATAAAAAATAGAATTCTTTGAATCTTGATCTCAAATTTCTTGGAGAGCTTCCTTGTGGCTCATATTTTAGTTTGGTACCACATCCTGCCGGTGAATTATGTGAGGAAACGGGTGTTTTCCCAAGATGACTCGTTTTCTGAACTTCGGCAAGCCAAAAACTTGATCCTGACTCACTTTTCAGCACCTTGGCAAGCCAAAAACTTAGTCAGGATCAAGTTTTCAGTTTTCCGAACTTTGTCATGGCACTTGTTTCACGAGTTTTTGGACCTAGAGATTGAATTTTTGCACGATTTTTTGCAGGCTATCTAGGATCAACATGAACTCATTCCCATCCAAATTTCATGACATCTGGACACCCACAGAATTTTTCATGAATTTTTACATTTTCTGAGTTCAAAAAATCATATAAAATCACACTTTTCGAATTTTGACCCCAAATTTCGTGGGGAGCTCCCTTGCAACACATGTTTCAGTTTGGTACCCCATATGACCGAGCAAATATGTGAGGAAAGGGGTGTTTTCCCTTGATGACTCGTTTTCTGAACTCCGGCTAGCCAAAACCGAGGTCGCGTTAACGCAAGGACCTAGAGATGGAGTTTTCGCGTGATTTTTGGAGGGATGGCTAGGAACAGCATGATCACATCCCCATCCAAATTTCGTGATTTTTGGAGACCCACACAATTTGTTATGAATTTTTGCTTTTTATGAGTTATTCAAAAATTCATAAAAAATAGAATTCTTTGAATCTTGATCTCAAATTTCTTGGAGAGCTTCCTTGTGGCTCATATTTTAGTTTGGTACCACATCCCGCCGGTGAATTATGTGAGGAAACGGGTGTTTTCCCAAGATGACTCGTTTTCTGAACTTCGGCAAGCCAAAAACTTGATCCTGACTCACTTTTCAGCACCTTGGCAAGCCAAAAACTTAGTCAGGATCAAGTTTTCAGTTTTCCGAACTTTGTCATGGCACTTGTTTCACGAGTTTTTGGACATAGAGATTGAATTTTTGCACGATTTTTTGCAGGCTATCTAGGATCAACATGAACTCATTCCCATCCAAATTTCATGACATCTGGACACCCACAGAATTTTTCATGAATTTT
>JAYWLH010000076.1:22500-27500 GCA_037074585.1 Biancaea sappan | reverse complement strand
GTTGAAAACCGATGATTTTGATGAGAAAACATTGTTTTGAAAGCTAGTTTTGTTGAAAAACAAGTTTCGGGGGTGTTTTTGAAAGAAAAAATTTTCCGGTCGCCGGAATCCGGCGGCCGGCCGGTGAGATGGTGGTGGCCGGCGGCGGCCGGCCACCACCACGGTGCCATCTGGGGGGGGACAGGCCATGGGCAATATCGCATACACGTCTTGCCAATGGCCTGCCAGGGGGGGAGGATGGCACCCAAGCTCAACTAGTACTCCCCCCCTATAGAGCTTAATGAGCTTTTTCCTTCCTGGCAGGAAGTGATATTGATTTTGCCCAGCTAGCATAAGTTTTTTTTTGGACCTAGAGATGGAATTTTTGGACGATTTTTTGAGGGATTGTTAGGAACAATATAATCTCATCCCCATCCAAATTTCACGATTTTTGGACACTCACACAATTTATTATGAATTTTTACTTTTTAAAATTCAAAAATTCATAAAAAATAGAAATCTTTGAATCTTGATCTCAAATTTCTTGGAGAGCTTCCTTGTGGCTCATATTTTAGTTTGGTACCATATCCTGCCGGTGAATTATGTGAGGAAACGGCCGTTTTCCCAAGATGACTCGTTTTCTGAACTTCGGCAAGCCAAAAACTTGATCCTGACTCACTTTTCAGCACCTTGGCAAGCCAAAAACTTAGTCAGGATCAAGTTTTCAGTTTTCCGAACTTTGTCATGGCACTTGTTTCACGAGTTTTTGGACCTAGAGATTGAATTTTTGCACGATTTTTTGCAGGCTATCTAGGATCAACATGAACTCATTCCCATCCAAATTTCATGACATCTGGACACCCACAGAATTTTTCATGAATTTTTACATTTTCTGAGTTCAAAAAATCATATAAAATCACACTTTTCGAATTTTGACCCCAAATTTCGTGGGGAGCTCCCTTGCAACACATGTTTCAGTTTGGTACCCCATATGACCGAGCAAATATGTGAGGAAAGGGGTGTTTTCCCTTGATGACTCGTTTTCTGAACTCCGGCTAGCCAAAACCGAGGTCGCGTTAACGCAAGGACCTAGAGATGGAGTTTTCGCGTGATTTTTGGAGGGATGGCTAGGAACAGCATGATCACATCCCCATCCAAATTTCGTGATTTTTGGAGACCCACACAATTTGTTATGAATTTTTGCTTTTTATGAGTTATTCAAAAATTCATAAAAAATAGAATTCTTTGAATCTTGATCTCAAATTTCTTGGAGAGCTTCCTTGTGGCTCATATTTTAGTTTGGTACCACATCCTGCCGGTGAATTATGTGAGGAAACGGGTGTTTTCCCAAGATGACTCGTTTTCTGAACTTCGGCAAGCCAAAAACTTGATCCTGACTCACTTTTCAGCACCTTGGCAAGCCAAAAACTTAGTCAGGATCAAGTTTTCAGTTTTCCGAACTTTGTCATGGCACTTGTTTCACGAGTTTTTGGACCTAGAGATTGAATTTTTGCACGATTTTTTGCAGGCTATCTAGGATCAACATGAACTCATTCCCATCCAAATTTCATGACATCTGGACACCCACAGAATTTTTCATGAATTTTTACATTTTCTGAGTTCAAAAAATCATATAAAATCACACTTTTCGAATTTTGACCCCAAATTTCGTGGGGAGCTCCCTTGCAACACATGTTTCAGTTTGGTACCCCATATGACCGAGCAAATATGTGAGGAAAGGGGTGTTTTCCCTTGATGACTCGTTTTCTGAACTCCGGCTAGCCAAAACCGAGGTCGCGTTAACGCAAGGACCTAGAGATGGAGTTTTCGCGTGATTTTTGGAGGGATGGCTAGGAACAGCATGATCACATCCCCATCCAAATTTCGTGATTTTTGGAGACCCACACAATTTGTTATGAATTTTTGCTTTTTATGAGTTATTCAAAAATTCATAAAAAATAGAATTCTTTGAATCTTGATCTCAAATTTCTTGGAGAGCTTCCTTGTGGCTCATATTTTAGTTTGGTACCACATCCTGCCGGTGAATTATGTGAGGAAACGGGTGTTTTCCCAAGATGACTCGTTTTCTGAACTTCGGCAAGCCAAAAACTTGATCCTGACTCACTTTTCAGCACCTTGGCAAGCCAAAAACTTAGTCAGGATCAAGTTTTCAGTTTTCCGAACTTTGTCATGGCACTTGTTTCACGAGTTTTTGGACCTAGAGATTGAATTTTTGCACGATTTTTTGCAGGCTATCTAGGATCAACATGAACTCATTCCCATCCAAATTTCATGACATCTGGACACCCACAGAATTTTTCATGAATTTTTACATTTTCTGAGTTCAAAAAATCATATAAAATCACACTTTTCGAATTTTGACCCCAAATTTCGTGGGGAGCTCCCTTGCAACACATGTTTCAGTTTGGTACCCCATATGACCGAGCAAATATGTGAGGAAAGGGGTGTTTTCCCTTGATGACTCGTTTTCTGAACTCCGGCTAGCCAAAACCGAGGTCGCGTTAACGCAAGGACCTAGAGATGGAGTTTTCGCGTGATTTTTGGAGGGATGGCTAGGAACAGCATGATCACATCCCCATCCAAATTTCGTGATTTTTGGAGACCCACACAATTTGTTATGAATTTTTGCTTTTTATGAGTTATTCAAAAATTCATAAAAAATAGAATTCTTTGAATCTTGATCTCAAATTTCTTGGAGAGCTTCCTTGTGGCTCATATTTTAGTTTGGTACCACATCCTGCCGGTGAATTATGTGAGGAAACGGGTGTTTTCCCAAGATGACTCGTTTTCTGAACTTCGGCAAGCCAAAAACTTGATCCTGACTCACTTTTCAGCACCTTGGCAAGCCAAAAACTTAGTCAGGATCAAGTTTTCAGTTTTCCGAACTTTGTCATGGCACTTGTTTCACGAGTTTTTGGACCTAGAGATTGAATTTTTGCACGATTTTTTGCAGGCTATCTAGGATCAACATGAACTCATTCCCATCCAAATTTCATGACATCTGGACACCCACAGAATTTTTCATGAATTTTTACATTTTCTGAGTTCAAAAAATCATATAAAATCACACTTTTCGAATTTTGACCCCAAATTTCGTGGGGAGCTCCCTTGCAACACATGTTTCAGTTTGGTACCCCATATGACCGAGCAAATATGTGAGGAAAGGGGTGTTTTCCCTTGATGACTCGTTTTCTGAACTCCGGCTAGCCAAAACCGAGGTCGCGTTAACGCAAGGACCTAGAGATGGAGTTTTCGCGTGATTTTTGGAGGGATGGCTAGGAACAGCATGATCACATCCCCATCCAAATTTCGTGATTTTTGGAGACCCACACAATTTGTTATGAATTTTTGCTTTTTATGAGTTATTCAAAAATTCATAAAAAATAGAATTCTTTGAATCTTGATCTCAAATTTCTTGGAGAGCTTCCTTGTGGCTCATATTTTAGTTTGGTACCACATCCCGCCGGTGAATTATGTGAGGAAACGGGTGTTTTCCCAAGATGACTCGTTTTCTGAACTTCGGCAAGCCAAAAACTTGATCCTGACTCACTTTTCAGCACCTTGGCAAGCCAAAAACTTAGTCAGGATCAAGTTTTCAGTTTTCCGAACTTTGTCATGGCACTTGTTTCACGAGTTTTTGGACATAGAGATTGAATTTTTGCACGATTTTTTGCAGGCTATCTAGGATCAACATGAACTCATTCCCATCCAAATTTCATGACATCTGGACACCCACAGAATTTTTCATGAATTTTTACATTTTCTGAGTTCAAAAAATCATATAAAATCACACTTTTCGAATTTTGACCCCAAATTTCGTGGGGAGCTCCCTTGCAACACATGTTTCAGTTTGGTACCCCATATGACCGAGCAAATATGTGAGGAAAGGGGTGTTTTCCCTTGATGACTCGTTTTCTGAACTCCGGCTAGCCAAAACCGAGGTCGCGTTAACGCAAGGACCTAGAGATGGAGTTTTCGCGTGATTTTTGGAGGGATGGCTAGGAACAGCATGATCACATCCCCATCCAAATTTCGTGATTTTTGGAGACCCACACAATTTGTTATGAATTTTTGCTTTTTATGAGTTATTCAAAAATTCATAAAAAATAGAATTCTTTGAATCTTGATCTCAAATTTCTTGGAGAGCTTCCTTGTGGCTCATATTTTAGTTTGGTACCACATCCCGCCGGTGAATTATGTGAGGAAACGGCTGTTTTCCCAAGATGACTCGTTTTCTGAACTTCGGCAAGCCAAAAACTTGATCCTGACTCACTTTTCAGCACCTTGGCAAGCCAAAAACTTAGTCAGGATCAAGTTTTCAGTTTTCCGAACTTTGTCATGGCACTTGTTTCACGAGTTTTTGGACATAGAGATTGAATTTTTGCACGATTTTTTGCAGGCTATCTAGGATCAACATGAACTCATTCCCATCCAAATTTCATGACATCTGGACACCCACAGAATTTTTCATGAATTTTTACATTTTCTGAGTTCAAAAAATCATATAAAATCACACTTTTCGAATTTTGACCCCAAATTTCGTGGGGAGCTCCCTTGCAACACATGTTTCAGTTTGGTACCCCATATGACCGAGCAAATATGTGAGGAAAGGGGTGTTTTCCCTTGATGACTCGTTTTCTGAACTCCGGCTAGCCAAAACCGAGGTCGCGTTAACGCAAGGACCTAGAGATGGAGTTTTCGCGTGATTTTTGGAGGGATGGCTAGGAACAGCATGATCACATCCCCATCCAAATTTCGTGATTTTTGGAGACCCACACAATTTGTTATGAATTTTTGCTTTTTATGAGTTATTCAAAAATTCATAAAAAATAGAATTCTTTGAATCTTGATCTCAAATTTCTTGGAGAGCTTCCTTGTGGCTCATATTTTAGTTTGGTACCACATCCCGCCGGTGAATTATGTGAGGAAACGGCTGTTTTCCCAAGATGACTCGTTTTCTGAACTTCGGCAAGCCAAAAACTTGATCCTGACTCACTTTT
>JAYWLH010000076.1:10000-12500 GCA_037074585.1 Biancaea sappan | reverse complement strand
CTTGGAGAGCTTCCTTGTGGCTCATATTTTAGTTTGGTACCACATCCTGCCGGTGAATTATGTGAGGAAACGGGTGTTTTCCCAAGATGACTCGTTTTCTGAACTTCGGCAAGCCAAAAACTTGATCCTGACTCACTTTTCAGCACCTTGGCAAGCCAAAAACTTAGTCAGGATCAAGTTTTCAGTTTTCCGAACTTTGTCATGGCACTTGTTTCACGAGTTTTTGGACCTAGAGATTGAATTTTTGCACGATTTTTTGCAGGCTATCTAGGATCAACATGAACTCATTCCCATCCAAATTTCATGACATCTGGACACCCACAGAATTTTTCATGAATTTTTACATTTTCTGAGTTCAAAAAATCATATAAAATCACACTTTTCGAATTTTGACCCCAAATTTCGTGGGGAGCTCCCTTGCAACACATGTTTCAGTTTGGTACCCCATATGACCGAGCAAATATGTGAGGAAAGGGGTGTTTTCCCTTGATGACTCGTTTTCTGAACTCCGGCTAGCCAAAACCGAGGTCGCGTTAACGCAAGGACCTAGAGATGGAGTTTTCGCGTGATTTTTGGAGGGATGGCTAGGAACAGCATGATCACATCCCCATCCAAATTTCGTGATTTTTGGAGACCCACACAATTTGTTATGAATTTTTGCTTTTTATGAGTTATTCAAAAATTCATAAAAAATAGAATTCTTTGAATCTTGATCTCAAATTTCTTGGAGAGCTTCCTTGTGGCTCATATTTTAGTTTGGTACCACATCCTGCCGGTGAATTATGTGAGGAAACGGGTGTTTTCCCAAGATGACTCGTTTTCTGAACTTCGGCAAGCCAAAAACTTGATCCTGACTCACTTTTCAGCACCTTGGCAAGCCAAAAACTTAGTCAGGATCAAGTTTTCAGTTTTCCGAACTTTGTCATGGCACTTGTTTCACGAGTTTTTGGACCTAGAGATTGAATTTTTGCACGATTTTTTGCAGGCTATCTAGGATCAACATGAACTCATTCCCATCCAAATTTCATGACATCTGGACACCCACAGAATTTTTCATGAATTTTTACATTTTCTGAGTTCAAAAAATCATATAAAATCACACTTTTCGAATTTTGACCCCAAATTTCGTGGGGAGCTCCCTTGCAACACATGTTTCAGTTTGGTACCCCATATGACCGAGCAAATATGTGAGGAAAGGGGTGTTTTCCCTTGATGACTCGTTTTCTGAACTCCGGCTAGCCAAAACCGAGGTCGCGTTAACGCAAGGACCTAGAGATGGAGTTTTCGCGTGATTTTTGGAGGGATGGCTAGGAACAGCATGATCACATCCCCATCCAAATTTCGTGATTTTTGGAGACCCACACAATTTGTTATGAATTTTTGCTTTTTATGAGTTATTCAAAAATTCATAAAAAATAGAATTCTTTGAATCTTGATCTCAAATTTCTTGGAGAGCTTCCTTGTGGCTCATATTTTAGTTTGGTACCACATCCTGCCGGTGAATTATGTGAGGAAACGGGTGTTTTCCCAAGATGACTCGTTTTCTGAACTTCGGCAAGCCAAAAACTTGATCCTGACTCACTTTTCAGCACCTTGGCAAGCCAAAAACTTAGTCAGGATCAAGTTTTCAGTTTTCCGAACTTTGTCATGGCACTTGTTTCACGAGTTTTTGGACCTAGAGATTGAATTTTTGCACGATTTTTTGCAGGCTATCTAGGATCAACATGAACTCATTCCCATCCAAATTTCATGACATCTGGACACCCACAGAATTTTTCATGAATTTTTACATTTTCTGAGTTCAAAAAATCATATAAAATCACACTTTTCGAATTTTGACCCCAAATTTCGTGGGGAGCTCCCTTGCAACACATGTTTCAGTTTGGTACCCCATATGACCGAGCAAATATGTGAGGAAAGGGGTGTTTTCCCTTGATGACTCGTTTTCTGAACTCCGGCTAGCCAAAACCGAGGTCGCGTTAACGCAAGGACCTAGAGATGGAGTTTTCGCGTGATTTTTGGAGGGATGGCTAGGAACAGCATGATCACATCCCCATCCAAATTTCGTGATTTTTGGAGACCCACACAATTTGTTATGAATTTTTGCTTTTTATGAGTTATTCAAAAATTCATAAAAAATAGAATTCTTTGAATCTTGATCTCAAATTTCTTGGAGAGCTTCCTTGTGGCTCATATTTTAGTTTGGTACCACATCCTGCCGGTGAATTATGTGAGGAAACGGGTGTTTTCCCAAGATGACTCGTTTTCTGAACTTCGGCAAGCCAAAAACTTGATCCTGACTCACTTTTCAGCACCTTGGCAAGCCAAAAACTTAGTCAGGATCAAGTTTTCAGTTTTCCGAACTTTGTCATGGCACTTGTTTCACGAGTTTTTGGACCTAGAGATTGAATTTTTGCACGATTTTTTGCAGGCTATCTAGGATCAACATGAACTCATTCCCATCCAAATTTCATGACATCTGGACACCCACAGAATTTTT
>JAYWLH010000075.1:55000-57500 GCA_037074585.1 Biancaea sappan | reverse complement strand
AAATTGTGTGGGTCTCCAAAAATCACGAAATTTGGATGGGGATGTTATCATGCTGTTCCTAGCCATCCCTCCAAAAATCACGCGAAAACTCCATCTCTAGGTCCTTGCGTTAACGCGACCTCGGTTTTGGCTAGCCGGAGTTCAGAAAACGAGTCATCAAGGGAAAACACCCCTTTCCTCACATATTTGCTCGGTCATATGGGGTACCAAACTGAAACATGTGTTGCAAGGGAGCTCCCCACGAAATTTGGGGTCAAAAGTCGAAAAGTGTGATTTTATATGATTTTTTGAACTCAGAAAATGTAAAAATTCATGAAAAATTCTGTGGGTGTCCAGATGTCATGAAATTTGGATGGGAATGAGTTCATGTTGATCCTAGATAGCCTGCAAAAAATCGTGCAAAAATTCAATCTCTAGGTCCAAAAACTCGTGAAACAAGTGCCATGACAAAGTTCGGAAAACTGAAAACTTGATCCTGACTAAGTTTTTGGCTTGCCAAGGTGCTGAAAAGTGAGTCAGGATCAAGTTTTTGGCTTGCCGAAGTTCAGAAAACGAGTCATCTTGGGAAAACACCCGTTTCCTCACATAATTCACCGGCAGGATGTGGTACCAAACTAAAATATGAGCCACAAGGAAGCTCTCCAAGAAATTTGAGATCAAGATTCAAAGATTTCTATTTTTTATGAATTTTTGAATAACTCATAAAAAGCAAAAATTCATAACAAATTGTGTGGGTCTCCAAAAATCACGAAATTTGGATGGGGATGTTATCATGCTGTTCCTAGCCATCCCTCCAAAAATCACGCGAAAACTCCATCTCTAGGTCCTTGCGTTAACGCGACCTCGGTTTTGGCTAGCCGGAGTTCAGAAAACGAGTCATCAAGGGAAAACACCCCTTTCCTCACATATTTGCTCGGTCATATGGGATACCAAACTGAAACATGTGTTGCAAGGGAGCTCCCCACGAAATTTGGGGTCAAAATTCGAAAAGTGTGATTTTATATGATTTTTTGAACTCAGAAAATGTAAAAATTCATGAAAAATTCTGTGGGTGTCCAGATGTCATGAAATTTGGATGGGAATGAGTTCATGTTGATCCTAGATAGCCTGCAAAAAATCGTGCAAAAATTCAATCTCTAGGTCCAAAAACTCGTGAAACAAGTGCCATGACAAAGTTCGGAAAACTGAAAACTTGATCCTGACTAAGTTTTTGGCTTGCCAAGGTGCTGAAAAGTGAGTCAGGATCAAGTTTTTGGCTTGCCGAAGTTCAGAAAACGAGTCATCTTGGGAAAACACCCGTTTCCTCACATAATTCACCGGCAGGATGTGGTACCAAACTAAAATATGAGCCACAAGGAAGCTCTCCAAGAAATTTGAGATCAAGATTCAAAGATTTCTATTTTTTATGAATTTTTGAATAACTCATAAAAAGCAAAAATTCATAACAAATTGTGTGGGTCTCCAAAAATCACGAAATTTGGATGGGGATGTTATCATGCTGTTCCTAGCCATCCCTCCAAAAATCACGCTAAAACTCCATCTCTAGGTCCTTGCGTTAACGCGACCTCGGTTTTGGCTAGCCGGAGTTCAGAAAACGAGTCATCAAGGGAAAACACCCCTTTCCTCACATATTTGCTCGGTCATATGGGATACCAAACTGAAACATGTGTTGCAAGGGAGCTCCCCACGAAATTTGGGGTCAAAATTCGAAAAGTGTGATTTTATATGATTTTTTGAACTCAGAAAATGTAAAAATTCATGAAAAATTCTGTGGGTGTCCAGATGTCATGAAATTTGGATGGGAATGAGTTCATGTTGATCCTAGATAGCCTGCAAAAAATCGTGCAAAAATTCAATCTCTAGGTCCAAAAACTCGTGAAACAAGTGCCATGACAAAGTTCGGAAAACTGAAAACTTGATCCTGACTAAGTTTTTGGCTTGCCAAGGTGCTGAAAAGTGAGTCAGGATCAAGTTTTTGGCTTGCCGAAGTTCAGAAAACGAGTCATCTTGGGAAAACACCCGTTTCCTCACATAATTCACCGGCAGGATATGGTACCAAACTAAAATATGAGCCACAAGGAAGCTCTCCAAGAAATTTGAGATCAAGATTCAAAGATTTCTATTTTTTATGAATTTTTGAATTTTAAAAAGTAAAAATTCATAATAAATTGTGTGAGTGTCCAAAAATCGTGAAATTTGGATGGGGATGAGATTATATTGTTCCTAACAATCCCTCAAAAAATCGTCCAAAAATTCCATCTCTAGGTCCAAAAAAAAACTTATGCTAGCTGGGCAAAATCAATATCACTTCCTGCCAGGAAGGAAAAAGCTCATTAAGCTCTATAGGGGGGGAGTACTAGTTGAGCTTGGGTGCCATCCTCCCCCCCTGGCAGGCCATTGGCAAGACGTGTATGCGATATTGCCCATGGCCTGTCCCCCCCCAGATGGCACCGTGGTGGTGGCCGGCCGCCGCCGGCCACCACCATCTCACCGGCCGGCC
>JAYWLH010000075.1:42500-45000 GCA_037074585.1 Biancaea sappan | reverse complement strand
CGGTCATATGGGATACCAAACTGAAACATGTGTTGCAAGGGAGCTCCCCACGAAATTTGGGGTCAAAATTCGAAAAGTGTGATTTTATATGATTTTTTGAACTCAGAAAATGTAAAAATTCATGAAAAATTCTGTGGGTGTCCAGATGTCATGAAATTTGGATGGGAATGAGTTCATGTTGATCCTAGATAGCCTGCAAAAAATCGTGCAAAAATTCAATCTCTAGGTCCAAAAACTCGTGAAACAAGTGCCATGACAAAGTTCGGAAAACTGAAAACTTGATCCTGACTAAGTTTTTGGCTTGCCAAGGTGCTGAAAAGTGAGTCAGGATCAAGTTTTTGGCTTGCCGAAGTTCAGAAAACGAGTCATCTTGGGAAAACACCCGTTTCCTCACATAATTCACCGGCAGGATGTGGTACCAAACTAAAATATGAGCCACAAGGAAGCTCTCCAAGAAATTTGAGATCAAGATTCAAAGATTTCTATTTTTTATGAATTTTTGAATAACTCATAAAAAGCAAAAATTCATAACAAATTGTGTGGGTCTCCAAAAATCACGAAATTTGGATGGGGATGTTATCATGCTGTTCCTAGCCATCCCTCCAAAAATCACGCTAAAACTCCATCTCTAGGTCCTTGCGTTAACGCGACCTCGGTTTTGGCTAGCCGGAGTTCAGAAAACGAGTCATCAAGGGAAAACACCCCTTTCCTCACATATTTGCTCGGTCATATGGGATACCAAACTGAAACATGTGTTGCAAGGGAGCTCCCCACGAAATTTGGGGTCAAAATTCGAAAAGTGTGATTTTATATGATTTTTTGAACTCAGAAAATGTAAAAATTCATGAAAAATTCTGTGGGTGTCCAGATGTCATGAAATTTGGATGGGAATGAGTTCATGTTGATCCTAGATAGCCTGCAAAAAATCGTGCAAAAATTCAATCTCTAGGTCCAAAAACTCGTGAAACAAGTGCCATGACAAAGTTCGGAAAACTGAAAACTTGATCCTGACTAAGTTTTTGGCTTGCCAAGGTGCTGAAAAGTGAGTCAGGATCAAGTTTTTGGCTTGCCGAAGTTCAGAAAACGAGTCATCTTGGGAAAACACCCGTTTCCTCACATAATTCACCGGCAGGATATGGTACCAAACTAAAATATGAGCCACAAGGAAGCTCTCCAAGAAATTTGAGATCAAGATTCAAAGATTTCTATTTTTTATGAATTTTTGAATTTTAAAAAGTAAAAATTCATAATAAATTGTGTGAGTGTCCAAAAATCGTGAAATTTGGATGGGGATGAGATTATATTGTTCCTAACAATCCCTCAAAAAATCGTCCAAAAATTCCATCTCTAGGTCCAAAAAAAAACTTATGCTAGCTGGGCAAAATCAATATCACTTCCTGCCAGGAAGGAAAAAGCTCATTAAGCTCTATAGGGGGGGAGTACTAGTTGAGCTTGGGTGCCATCCTCCCCCCCTGGCAGGCCATTGGCAAGACGTGTATGCGATATTGCCCATGGCCTGTCCCCCCCCAGATGGCACCGTGGTGGTGGCCGGCCGCCGCCGGCCACCACCATCTCACCGGCCGGCCGCCGGATTCCGGCGACCGGAAAATTTTTTCTTTCAAAAACACCCCCGAAACTTGTTTTTCAACAAAACTAGCTTTCAAAACAATGTTTTCTCATCAAAATCATCGGTTTTCAACACTTTTTCTTCATCCAAAGCATCGTTTTTCAATCAAAATTGTTTTTCAAAGAAGGCGGCGGTTGTTTTTCAATCAAAATAGATTTTCCTTCCGGGTGTCTTCCATAGTCATGAGTTATCACTTCCTTCACTCGCTAGCGGGCATTTGCGTGGCCATGACCTCCCAACTTCATGTGTTGCAAAGGCATTCGCCCCCAATTGCTTGATAAGCTTGCTTGTGTTTGGACTTACACGGTGGTACTGAAATTTGGCTGACACCCAATCGGTATTCAAAATTGTTTTTTCACTCGAATCATGGATTTCCAAGCAAAATTGTTTTTTCACTCGAATCATGGATTTCCAAGCAAAATTGTTTTTTCACTCGAATCATGGATTTCCAAGCAAAATTGTTTTCAAAAAAGAGGATCGCGGTCGTTTTCCAATCAAAATAGATTTTCCTTCCGGGTGTCTTCCATAGTCATGAGTTATCACTTCCTTCACTTGCTAGCGGGCATTTGTGTGGCCATGACCTCCCAACTTCATGTGTTGCAAAGGCATCCGCCCCCAATTGCTTGATAAGCTTGCTTGTGTTTGGACTTACACGGTGGTACTGAAATTTGGCTGACACCCAATCGGTTTTCAAAATTGTTTTTTCACTCGAATCATGGATTTCCAAGCAAAATTGTTTTCAAAAAAGAGGATCGCGGTCGTTTTCCAATCAAAATATATTTTTTGTTTTCGAGTGTCTTCCACATATCATGAGCTATCACTTCCTTCACTTGCTAGCGGGCATTTGTGTGGTCATGACCTCCCAACTTCATG
>JAYWLH010000075.1:20000-22500 GCA_037074585.1 Biancaea sappan | reverse complement strand
GAAATTTGGGGTCAAAATTCGAAAAGTGTGATTTTATATGATTTTTTGAACTCAGAAAATGTAAAAATTCATGAAAAATTCTGTGGGTGTCCAGATGTCATGAAATTTGGATGGGAATGAGTTCATGTTGATCCTAGATAGCCTGCAAAAAATCGTGCAAAAATTCAATCTCTAGGTCCAAAAACTCGTGAAACAAGTGCCATGACAAAGTTCGGAAAACTGAAAACTTGATCCTGACTAAGTTTTTGGCTTGCCAAGGTGCTGAAAAGTGAGTCAGGATCAAGTTTTTGGCTTGCCGAAGTTCAGAAAACGAGTCATCTTGGGAAAACACCCGTTTCCTCACATAATTCACCGGCAGGATGTGGTACCAAACTAAAATATGAGCCACAAGGAAGCTCTCCAAGAAATTTGAGATCAAGATTCAAAGATTTCTATTTTTTATGAATTTTTGAATAACTCATAAAAAGCAAAAATTCATAACAAATTGTGTGGGTCTCCAAAAATCACGAAATTTGGATGGGGATGTTATCATGCTGTTCCTAGCCATCCCTCCAAAAATCACGCTAAAACTCCATCTCTAGGTCCTTGCGTTAACGCGACCTCGGTTTTGGCTAGCCGGAGTTCAGAAAACGAGTCATCAAGGGAAAACACCCCTTTCCTCACATATTTGCTCGGTCATATGGGATACCAAACTGAAACATGTGTTGCAAGGGAGCTCCCCACGAAATTTGGGGTCAAAATTCGAAAAGTGTGATTTTATATGATTTTTTGAACTCAGAAAATGTAAAAATTCATGAAAAATTCTGTGGGTGTCCAGATGTCATGAAATTTGGATGGGAATGAGTTCATGTTGATCCTAGATAGCCTGCAAAAAATCGTGCAAAAATTCAATCTCTAGGTCCAAAAACTCGTGAAACAAGTGCCATGACAAAGTTCGGAAAACTGAAAACTTGATCCTGACTAAGTTTTTGGCTTGCCAAGGTGCTGAAAAGTGAGTCAGGATCAAGTTTTTGGCTTGCCGAAGTTCAGAAAACGAGTCATCTTGGGAAAACACCCGTTTCCTCACATAATTCACCGGCAGGATATGGTACCAAACTAAAATATGAGCCACAAGGAAGCTCTCCAAGAAATTTGAGATCAAGATTCAAAGATTTCTATTTTTTATGAATTTTTGAATTTTAAAAAGTAAAAATTCATAATAAATTGTGTGAGTGTCCAAAAATCGTGAAATTTGGATGGGGATGAGATTATATTGTTCCTAACAATCCCTCAAAAAATCGTCCAAAAATTCCATCTCTAGGTCCAAAAAAAAACTTATGCTAGCTGGGCAAAATCAATATCACTTCCTGCCAGGAAGGAAAAAGCTCATTAAGCTCTATAGGGGGGGAGTACTAGTTGAGCTTGGGTGCCATCCTCCCCCCCTGGCAGGCCATTGGCAAGACGTGTATGCGATATTGCCCATGGCCTGTCCCCCCCCAGATGGCACCGTGGTGGTGGCCGGCCGCCGCCGGCCACCACCATCTCACCGGCCGGCCGCCGGATTCCGGCGACCGGAAAATTTTTTCTTTCAAAAACACCCCCGAAACTTGTTTTTCAACAAAACTAGCTTTCAAAACAATGTTTTCTCATCAAAATCATCGGTTTTCAACACTTTTTCTTCATCCAAAGCATCGTTTTTCAATCAAAATTGTTTTTCAAAGAAGGCGGCGGTTGTTTTTCAATCAAAATAGATTTTCCTTCCGGGTGTCTTCCATAGTCATGAGTTATCACTTCCTTCACTCGCTAGCGGGCATTTGCGTGGCCATGACCTCCCAACTTCATGTGTTGCAAAGGCATTCGCCCCCAATTGCTTGATAAGCTTGCTTGTGTTTGGACTTACACGGTGGTACTGAAATTTGGCTGACACCCAATCGGTTTTCAAAATTGTTTTTTCACTCGAATCATGGATTTCCAAGCAAAATTGTTTTTTCACTCGAATCATGGATTTCCAAGCAAAATTGTTTTTTCACTCGAATCATGGATTTCCAAGCAAAATTGTTTTCAAAAAAGAGGATCGCGGTCGTTTTCCAATCAAAATAGATTTTCCTTCCGGGTGTCTTCCATAGTCATGAGTTATCACTTCCTTCACTTGCTAGCGGGCATTTGTGTGGCCATGACCTCCCAACTTCATGTGTTGCAAAGGCATCCGCCCCCAATTGCTTGATAAGCTTGCTTGTGTTTGGACTTACACGGTGGTACTGAAATTTGGCTGACACCCAATCGGTTTTCAAAATTGTTTTTTCACTCGAATCATGGATTTCCAAGCAAAATTGTTTTCAAAAAAGAGGATCGCGGTCGTTTTCCAATCAAAATATATTTTTTGTTTTCGAGTGTCTTCCACATATCATGAGCTATCACTTCCTTCACTTGCTAGCGGGCATTTGTGTGGTCATGACCTCCCAACTTCATGTGTTGCAAAGGCATCCGCCCCCAATTGCTTGATAAGCTTGCTTGTGTTGGA